>JAVJIF010033788.1:0-85590 GCA_038442645.1 Agave tequilana
AAACATATTAAGCTTTCTCTAATCCACTTTGTTGTTCTGTTTTCTTCAAGTGAAAGAACAATCTTGCCACAATTTTATTTAATTATCTGAATGCTCATTACATATAGCAGTTTTCCACACTAATTTAAATATTTAACAAGTCCTCCATTTTCATTTTCAAGCATATTAGTTTTCTATGACTGAAATAACATGCATTTTATGGAATCGATGGTTGATATCGGAAGGCTAACAAGTGCAGAAAATATTGTGATTGCTCGAAGTCTTACATTTCCCAATAGACCTTACTGACATGGAAAGTGAAGAGTGGAGAGTTGCTATGTAGTTATATGCTCTATTTTCATATTTTATCAAAACCCTTGTTTATCCAAGTTGTTTCCCTCCTTGCCAGTAAATTTATCATTCAAACAGAAAAGAAAACTAAAACTGCAATAATAGCATATATATGCGAAAATATAAAACAAAAAGGATGGAAAAGTCAATTTAAGCATGGAATAATTGGTCATTTTCAAGCTTCCATCAGCTTTATTTATTACCTTTGCGGTGATTCAGCACTAGCCCCCCCTTGCTTAAACAGGGGACCATGGAGCGCGTCCATCCATGTACAGGTTACCAGCATTGCCAATTTCTAACACAGATTCACATGCTGATGACAATGAGAGATTGTCATAATGAAGCTTTGCATTGCCCACCTATACAAGCAGACTATTAGCGGAAAGAAGGACATAGAAGAAAGATATCCATAAATTCAAATATAAAGTATAACAATATTAATATTTAGTCATCCATTCTTTTTATGTGGACTGTATTATAACGATCAAAATATACATGCTAATAGCACTACAAAGATGACCGTATGGTCAATTAAATTATATTCCTTAGTTTATGCACATGGATTTAAATGTTTGGTAAAATTCTGATTTGATGTGTTACTTGTATGTGCCTTAGTAGGATCTAATTCCCTATAGCAAATGCATTCTTCTAGGAGAATTTTGGAGGGTTTCTTCTTGGTTGCACGAACAATAAGGTTACTTTGCTAACTGCCAAATCCAACTGTAAGTTATGGCACACCCCCCCCCCCCCACCCCCCCCCCCCCCCCCCACCCCCCCCCCAACCCACAATTTCCTTGGTAGGAAGTTGGCACTATTTTAGAGGATAGGTGTCAAGTTGATAGCTAATCACAAAATTTTGTTAGATCTTTCATGGTGCCTTGTGCTCCATGGCCAACCATTTACGAGAGGAAAGGGCTTAGATGATGATGATCATGATCATGATGAAAAGAGACGTATTATTATATTTAACATAAGCAAAGCAACACCAATGCTAAATAAAAAAAGAAGACATCAACAGCGAGCACTAGTCGTTACTTATGGATAAAAAAAGTTCCAAGACAGGTTAGAAGAAAAAGGCTCAACACATACAGGTGCATGCTCAATATAAAGTCCAGAGGAACTGGGTCCAATTTCTGTTGTATACATGCACAGTCAGAATCTGGAAACACAGATTCTATCTAGGACATAAGAAAGAAAATCACGATTTGACCACTTGATAGCACAAAATATAGTTATCTGTATTATAGATATTTTACAAAAGACAGAGAATTTCTAATAAGTAAATTTCTTCAATTGCCTTTCTTCATATATACCATCAGTATTAGCTTGGCTTTTGTGTTGTCTTTATAATGGTTAAGAGACAGTAAATGCATTCATTCATGAAGCATGACATAGACATGGCAATTACTTAAAAGGGGTGTGTGTGTGTGTGTGTGTGTGTGTGTGTGTGTGTGAGTATTCACATACATAAAAGATATGTCATTGCATCCAAGAGTCTAGACACATATTTTAATAATGTAAATAGCATACAAATGATTACAATCTATGACAAATTTTATGACTTTGCAAAAAGAATAGTCCTCCTCTCTTCAACTTTCTATATAGTAGATCAATGTATTCTCACTTCTCATATCAAGACGTAAACTTATCATAGTTTTATATTAAGAAGTATTTTGATGGCCTTTTTCTTTTAGTATAGTCTCCGATATATAATTGAAGCTAAATAAATATCCCAAAAATGTAATGTGAAAAAGTGTTAAGAAATGTAGGATGTGTCCAAGAACTGTGCGCAAGCTTCTTAAATTAGAAAATATAGCATGACGACACATTTGAGAAGTGTAACGAAACATGTCCATGGAGTGTCCAAAAAGTGCCGATGCCCAACACGTGCGTCCACATATCCGGTATGGCTTCCACATAGAAGTGTCCATGCTACATAAGATACAATTGTGAATTTCAAACAATTGTATCTTCTTTCAATGCATAAAAATAGATCATATCGATTCTAAGGTAACAACCATTTGTCCTTGTATATGCTAACTGATGTAACAAGAACCCTTTGGATTTGAAATACAAGCTTAGCTTCCACTACTTGGCGCAGGGAGCTACTAAAGTGTCAACTTCTGTAATATCCACTACATATGGAAGAAATTCATGTATAATAATGCAAAAAACAGGCAAGATGTAGGTATTAACTCACCATGAGAACAGATGCATGAAAGAAATTCATGTATAATCATGCAAAACAGGCATGATCCAAGGAAGAAATTTACCATGCTAGAACAAACAAAGACTATATGCACTACTCTTATTGTTGTAGGCTCTTAGACTTGCACAGACAAACAAAAGCCGGAGCCACGTAATAGCATATCTTGCAGAACAGCTGATATGAGGTCCTCCAGTGGTTTGATCAGATATCTAATTGGACCTACTTTCCATATACCTATGGCTTTAAATGTTCAGAAAGGACGTAGGCCAGTACTATAGAAACATCACTATATAAGAATCTTCAAGATAGATCAGCAAACTGCAGTCAAAGAAATTCCTAAATATTTTATTTATTGATTTTCAATTGAAATCCATCAAAAAAAATTGCACTATAAGTAGTCTTAAGCCCGGACGTGAAATCAACAAAACAGAAAGAAATAGGAGGGAAGCCCATCCAAAACATCTTCCCAAGCTAAATTTCAAACATGTGAGATTGGCTGCAATCGTAGCTAAACAAAAAAATGCTATCAATTCTTCTTCAAAACATCCTGAACTCCCTCAAGGCTCCAGGAATGGGTTAAGTGCATAGTTAATGACTTAATGGTACATATAATTACAACGGAAGCTGGCAAGCGGCGGTAAACCAACAACTAAGAGATGGACAATTGCAAGGATGGGAATATATCATATTATATACCATACACACTTCTGCATATAGGGCCAAAGAGGGAAGGGTTTACAAAAGTCAAACAATTTGTAAATTTCAATAAGATACAATCACTATAAAGTAAATCCAATCTATTTTGCTTATTTTAGGGCTTTTAGAAATTAATATGAAGATTGAGAATATGCCCTTGCCAATTTTTCTACTGCATCCTTGAACGCATTTCCTTCTGCTGCAACAGTGGAATCCACAGCTAATGTAGACTGGCAATTCTTTTTCAAAAGTCCAAGGGTTCGGTTGAGAAGGTTTCCTGTGCATAAAAGGTACTGTTATGTAAAATCCAATAAAACATTCCTCAGCATGTAGCGCCTAATTCTAGGAAAATAATTATATTTGAAACAATAAACAAGACATAGTACTTAGATATACAAACCGATTGTATTGGCAAGATGTGCATTCACTATATTGATGAAGCGTTCCTCCGAATAGTCTCATCATTCCCAAATTCCACTTCCCTCAAGAAGAAGTACGAACGGCATCAGAACCAAACCTATGTACCAGATCTTTGGTTCAAGTGTATTTCCCAAGATTTTCCCATCTTCATACCATCCTAAAATTTCAAAATAAAAAGCAGAGCTGCATGAAATGAAAATAAGTAAATGAGATAGATCACATTATCCAATGTTTCTTTTGAACAACCTTATCTAATAATATCATCAGAAAAGAGAAATCTTCTAGAAGACCTTTGGGGAGACCCAAAGTAATGAAAAATAAATCAGGATCAGATGCAGTGTTATTTGCATTACCTTATAGACTGCTCATGAAGTGACAAACAGCAGTTATAATTCCTTTTAGTAGATTAAATTTAATATAAACTAAGAACTGTATAGATAAATTGTTGTGCAACTGTAAAGATAATGACACCTTGATCCATAGTTAAGAACTGAGTCAAGCACAAAAGTAGAAATTTATGTTTATGCAACTTGAAAACTGATGCAAATAATTCATGATGGTAAAGAGGCAAAGTAGCTGTGCTATAGCAAATGGCATTCTGAGTCATTCAGACTAATGGGTTAAGACTGTTATTCAGTGAGATACATCCTCATAGATTCATGCTTTATGCCCTTAGGCAGCTCAAACAATCTTGACTAATGAAGCATTTTTGCCGTGCAACAAAAATAATTAATATCTTGTTTATAGTCAAAACAAATGTAACTGCTCATCCTTGTAAATTGCGGCACAATTATAACATCTTTCTTCTAACCATGTTACTTGGTCGATGTTCTTCCTGATAAATGTAGCATCACAACAGCTGCTCCTTTAAGTTATCCCTTAAAAGAGTTGGAAAGTGGATATGACCAAGTAGCACCAATTCTACAAGAGATTGGATCAGAAGATATGGACTGCATATGATTGCTTAATGAGGCTCACAATGGAGATGTAGAAGAGGATTTTTCAGAGAAGACCCATTAAGTTAAACACGTAAGGAGATTCCCTGTTTGGTTTAAAATACAGATGCAACTGCTCATCCTTGTCAGTTGCAACACAGTAATAACATCTTTCTTCAAATCAGATAAATGCCTAAGCTGTACATGTTACTTGATCTATTTCCTTCCCTATAAACAAACTCACGGATCATCATACCTGCTCCTTTAAGTTGTCCCTCTAGAGTTGGAAAGTGGATCAAATCAAGTAATACCAGTTTCTATAAAAGATTTGGGTCAATAGATATAGACTGCATACAACTTCTAAATGAGGATCCTTTGGAGATGGAAAAGAGGAAAGACTTAAGAAAAGGCCAGTCAATTAAAATATATCAACGCCCCTATTTGATTTAAAATGGCAGTATTAGACATAAACTTACAGAGCGGCCAAAATAATAATAATAATAATAATAATAATAATAATAATCTATTAGACAAAAATAAAAATACTTTAGTACTGAACATATGCAATGCTGCATGTTGTTTAAGTTCTCAAGATGTCAGTAGCAATTATGCATGTGAATTATACGAGCAACTCAAACTTTTCAGCATTTTCATCAACAAAAGATGATTCAATGAAACTTGACCATGTATTATGCAAGCTTTTTATCTGAATAAGATATACATTAGCTTATTAATTTGTGTAGACTTAATGGGGCTTCAATACCCCAAAAAGAAAATAGAAATAGAAATATATATAATGTCTAAGCGACAAGTGCCACCAATGCTTGGCAGATGCCAGGATAGTATGGAGACATCAGCTTCCAGATGTTCATCATATACAGTAGTCCAGTTGCCTTTCAGAAGACTATTCCATGATGTCAAAAGGTTCAAAATGAGTTAGTGAATATGAGACATCTGTCACCAAATTAGTATCGGCATGTGTCCATGCACGTTTAGGAGAACTAGAGAGGAGAAAACATGGAACACACAGGGTGTTTTTGGTATATGGAATTTGGAGAGAAGGAAAGAAAGTAGAGATTCTCTTTTCTTTTTAACTTCCATGGAACCTAGAAAAATGAAAATCCTAAGCTAGGTTCTTTGTTTGATATATAGAAACTTAATGGGGAAAAGTTGAGAAGGGTGATTGATGGGGATCATACTAGCATAGCTTTCTTTTGTAGTATTTTATTTGTTTAGTTGTTTTTAGTCTCACATCGGTTGTGATGGTGAAGTTATCTTTGTATGGACCTATAAAAGGCTGAGACCTGTAGTTTTTATGTAGACTATGATGATTTGAATTAATGAAACTTAGATTAGCATGCTCATGTGCCTTTCAAATTGAATCTCTTGCATGGTAACGTGCAGAGTGGGAGAGAGGTCTCCTAGGTGCCGAGGCCCAAATTAATCTTATCCCCTTATCTTTCTCTAATTTCTACAAACCCTAATTTCTTTTCCCCTCTTCTCTTATTTAGTTCTGCATCAGTGATGGCATGGGATTGGTTGTTTATTGCTTTTCGCTAGTTGAAATAATAGGAGAGACTCAAGATATAACTAAATAATATGAAGAAGCTTTCTTTCCGTGACTTCCACATGTAGTTTTTTGTTTTGTTTTTGAAAAGTTATGCTATGTGGGAGGTGGGTGTCCAAAAACACTAGTTTCCAATCCCCTTTTCCAAATTTCCATGTGCCACACATGGAAATTATAATAATTTGAAAGAAGATTCCTTAAAACTTTCTTACTTCCCTTTCCGAATTCCAAATACCAAATATCCCCTACTGCGGAGAAAAACACTTGATGAGGACATCACGCCAGTTCTCAGTTATCTTTTCATGCCTTAGCTTTTTTTAGAGATGTGTTTTGTTTCTTTTTTTTAGTACTACATCGGTTATATCCGAGAAGTTCATTTTATAAGAGCCTATATAAAGAGGCTCAACTCAATGAATAAGTAGACAATGATTAAATAAAACTTTTTCCAGTTAAAATTCTCTTGAGAGTACTCTTAAGTTTTGGGTGCGAAGCCCGTGGTGTAAGGGGTGTGAAGCCCGCGTAAGGGTGGGAAGCCCAAAGTTATCTGATTCTTTCTCCAACCCTAATCTCTCTTTTTCATTTTATTTCTTGTAAAATCTTAGTTTTTTTTCTTCTTTTTTTATTTGTATTCGAAGGTGATTGCGATCCTGTATTACATCAATTTGGTATCAGAGCTTTGGTCCCAATCCCCTTCGAATTTCTTCTCGTCCCCAAATCCTAAATCTAGATCTGGATCTCTAGATCTGGATCTACTTTGGAAAAAAAAAAGAAAAACAGAAAAACAGAAAAAACAGGAAAAAAAAGAAAAATAGAAAAAAAACAGAAAACAGAGGGAAAAAACAGAAAACAAAGAGGGAAAAAAGGGGGGGAAAATTAGATTACTGTTCACGTGAACAGTAATCACTCTGATTACTGTTCACAGTGAACAGTAATCCCTTATTACTGTTCCTGTGAACAGTAACCACCAGTTCTACCTCCCCTAAACCCTAAAACTCGTCCATTCTGAGCTCGTTTCAAGCCCGATTCGAGCCGTTTTGAAACAGCGGATTCGTAAAGAGCAACACTACACATCTACAGCCTTCATATCCTGGTTCAAGCTTCGGTCGTCTACCAGATTCAACTCAGCAGATAAGTGCACCACAGTTTAGAGCTTGTTTCTGTCCCGATTCGCGCCCGATTTGCGCTATTCTCGAGGTAGCCAGCTTCCACTTCTTATCACCGCTGTCCAGGAGTCTTGTGGGCGTTTTCAACTATTCAGTGTGAGTATTTTTCTGAGGAATTTTCAAGATTTTTTACGTTTGGGCGTGAACGACTTCCCCTCAGGTGATATCATAACTTGACCTAAATCGTTAACTCTTAGATTACTTGCAACTACTACATGGATTGCTATAATTTGTTGGTTGAAATGCTATTTGCTTCGATCTAGTGGTTGCATCAGCATTTTCGCTTTTCATCATTTTAGGAATGCATTTTTCTTTGCATTTAGAACTTAAACTTTAGGATATTTTGTTTAGTGCATTCATTAGTTTAATTGACTCTAGGGTTCTCCACTGCATCTGCTTGTTTGCTTGAGCCATCATGACTAGTCAGTACTATATGGACCCTCACTTAGACCAGCTACACAATCTCCATCAGGGTCATATGTCCGTTCATGATTACATTGCCATATTTAAAGACTTAACCCATCGTAGTGAAGTGAGAGAGCACCCTTCTGAGACTCTAACTAGGTTGTTTGGGGTTTACGACCTAAAATAAAACGTGCTATGATTATTGGCCCCTATGATTTAGACACTGTTGAAGAGGCCTTTGATGTTGCATTAAGGTTGGACTTGGCTTTCAAAACCCTAGTCAATGCTAAGGCCAGGTGTTCTAAATGTGAGGGATATGGACATTATGATTATCAGTGTCCTTCGGAGAGTCGACGTGTTAGAATTGTATCTAGTGATGAAGTTGACGTTTCGAAGGTTATTGAGGAAGTTCACGTCCCTTCCAATATTGTTAGTATAATTGAAGACACAGCAGTTAATGCCGACACACTGGTTATTGATGAATTCACATGTCTGATAGCGTCAGTGATAACGTGAATGAGATAGTTGAGCATACTATATTGCATTTGCCTGTTGCATATATTGATGATATCAATAGGCCGATAGTAATTTGCAATGATACTCACAAATTTGTTGCATACCCGTATAGTACTTTGCAGGAATTTACAGTTGATAATAAGGTGATGGTTACGAGTCGCTGTGAGGAAGTTGCACGCTTGGCGTAAAAACTTCGATAGGGCTTTGAAGAGGATTGCTTTCATTGCTTGCGAGTTGGATAACCCATGGGATCCTGGTATTAACTCCGTCTTCAGTAGAAATGATGCGGATTGGTCTACTCTCTATGTCTTGATCGAGCTGCCATCTTTCACAGCCGACCCGTCACGGAGACCAGCTCCACCTCCACCACCATGGTATCAACATGGCGTACCAGTAATGCTGCTACGACTACCACCTTGGCCCGATTAAGATGCTTCGTGAGGAGAGTCCTCACTCGACCGAGTCGAGTTTCTCCCACCCCGAGGGAATTGATGAGGACATCACGCCAGTTCTCAGTTATCTTTTCATGCCTTAGCTTTTTTTTTAGAGATGTGTTTTGTTCTTTTTTTTAGTACCACATCGGTTATATCCGAGAAGTTCACTTTGTAAGAGCCTATATAAAGAGGCTCAACTCAATGAATAAGTAGACAATGATTAAATAAAACTTTTTCCAGTTAAAATTCTCTTGAGAGTGCTCTTGAGTTTTGGTGTGTGAAGCCCGTGGTGTAAGGGGTGTGAAGCCCGCGTAAGGGGTGGGAAGCCCAAAGTTATCTGGTTCTTTCTCCAACCCTAATCTCTCTTTTTCATTTTATTTCTTGTAAAATCTTAGTTTTTTTTCTTCTTTTTTTAGTTGTATTCGAAGGTGATTGCGATCCTGTATTACATCAACACTACTATGATGAATAGTAGAAAATTAGTTATCTCAAAAAAGGAAAATCCATATGAAGATCTGATGAGACAAAAGTTCAAATATCTTTAACATATTTGTATGTCAAGACTCCCACAATATAATTTTTTGTTTTACACTTATACTGATAGAAAATTTATAGTTAAAATGAATCTTAGATCTGTCAAATTCCAACCGCGAATATGCTTATTAGCAGTTGTATGATCTGGGATCAATACAAAAGACTTAACCATAGAGACACTAGGCTTTTCACCAGGGAGATTATTTCTTTTAACTAACCTTTAATTCTATAATATGCACTAGTTGTACTTAGAAATAGCATATGCTAAGTTTGGACAATGTTTTCAATTATTTAGGATTCTCTTTATTTTTGGCATAATGGTTGAAAATATTTATATGCAATGTCAACTACAACTAAAATAATTTCCAGAAATTTTGATACAACAACGATTATCCTATCCATTTAAAAAAATCCAAATCTCAAATTTGTGATAACAGACAAAGCATAAGGTGATAGCTGAGAGAGCCAAATGATACATATTTAAGTAAAGAGTATATATCAGAACGGTGTATGTTAGTTGGAGCAGGTACAAACAATGATAGGAAGACATCTCTACTACCATACAAGGTGTGTGGCTGGACTCATGGCAACGCACCTCTCATATAGCCGACCAATTTAAAAAAAAAAAAAAGAAACCCTTTGCATGTTAGGCAGTGTGACATCCTGTGTATCCAATTTTTACTAGAGAAATCCTACAGCCCATTCTCAACTCTGAAAAGGCCATGTCGACTAGCTTTGTGTTGTAGGAAAAAAGAAGCGGCTGACATCCACTCATTCAAATTTCAAATCTCTTTGGCCAGTTGATCCATTGTCCTCTAAAATCATCCAAACTATTCTGAATTGATAATCCTCTCCAACCCAATGACAAATCCATTCCTCTTTATCTCTCCAACTGCCGCAAAACCAGTGGAAAACACCTCCACAAGTTCGGAAGCACAAAATATAGCAGCAGCAGCAAAGAACTACCATCAGCAATGTAAAGAGAGCGAGGAGGAGGAGAGGAGGACGAGGACGAGGACGTCGAGGAGACGAAAAAGAAATAGCAAGGAAAATGTAGGGACAGATCCGGATGTCGTTGGGTTGTAAGGAACGCTACAGCAGTGTTTGAAGGTTAATATTCAATCTCATGTTCTTTCATGATCTATAATGTGAGTGCTACAAATGGCTAATGAGCACAGCTAACAAGTGTTTAATACGATGTCTTAATGAAGAAATAGAACAAACGAGAATTTCACAAGATTCACAATTACAATCTAAAGGTAAATTTTCAATCTCATCTTCTTTGATAATCTACTAGTGTGATTTTTGCAAATTGATAATATTCACACTTAACAAATGTTTGATATATTTCTTAGTGAAAAAAGTTATAAATTTAAGAAAAAAGAAGGAAAGATAACTTCTTCACATAGGCTGTGACAATTATAATCTAAAAGTAATAAATTTAAGAAAAAAGAATGAAAGATAACTTCTTTGTTGGTCTATAAATATGAGTGCTACAAGTAGCTAATGTTCATGCTCAACAATTATGTGATGTAATGGCTTAGTGAGAAGAAAGTAAGAACAAGAAGAAAAGGAAAGAAAAAAAGAGAATTAACAAGGGGCTACCATAAATATAATCTAAGGGTAAGTTTTGTTATTATATTCTCTCATATATAAATTTGAGTGCTACAAATAGCTAATGAATGTGCTCAAGGACTGTTTGATGAAAGGCTCAAAGACAGTAACTTGGGGCAAAGAAAGAGAAGAGAAAAGAATTTTCTGTTTGATGTAAAGGCTCAAAAAGAGGAACTTAGGGCAAAGAAGGAGAAGAGAAAATAATGTCTTAGTGAAAAAAGTAACAAAATATGGAAAATAAACTTTCAAAGGTAAGCGCATGGATTCTTATCTCTCTCTTTTTTTCTTGCTTCTCACTTTATCATTCTGCATCCCTCATAAGTACTACATTGAGCTAAAATAAAATTTTCTTCTCACCTAATATCTTCATTTTCCTCCTAATATTCTCCATATCTTATCTTTCATGGTGTTATTTGTCAGAGGGAAACTACAAACTTAAGGGCATAGATAGAAATGGATAAGATAATTTCTTTGTAAGGCACACAAGTGAGAACATCATAAATACCCCGACAATAATACAACTTATAACATCTTTCCGTAACATAAAAGACTTCATAGTTGCCAAACATTTCTCAGATATTCAAAATCAAAATAACAAAATCAGGTTTAAAATCAAATCCTAAAATTATTTCCACAATAGCTAATTTCATATTCACCAAATAAGTCACTAATCCAACCCTCTCTCTCTATATATATAAATTAAGATAGGCTACTACAAGATTGTCTTCAACATGCTTAAAATGTTTATTACTTTTACTTTCATTTTCTTTCATCTACAGTTCTCTTAGAAAATCACTGCTTATGTGATATGAAAAAGTAAATGTTTTGAGCCCCTTTCTCCTATAAATATCCTCTAGATACACAATCAATAGAAGTTGATAAATCAACTGATACCCAAGTTTCAACCAAATAACAATAAATAAATATATTTGGGCTATGAGCTGCAAGTGTCTGGTATAGTATGGAAGTCGATTCTTTTGTACGTTATGTTTACTCTGTTTCAAGCTAATTGGAAGGTAACAGTTAAGAGAAGAAGGGTACGAGGGATATACCATGGAGAATTTAAAAATGAATGAGTGAAGCATAGCCACCAATTTAGTGTTATTTTAAACCATGTCCTATGACTCTACAAGCCTCATCCTAGCATTTTTCTGATCAAAATCGTTAGTGTATGAGTACACTCCATAAGTCTCTATTAGGTTTGTTCCTAATTATGTCAAAAGAAAATAAGAACTCAACAACAGCACATATGCATAGTGCATAGTGAGAATAGAATACACATACTTAATTTTTCTCACTCTATCCTGCCTTCTTCATCTTAGGCCGACACCAACCTTAATTGTTTCTAAAGCAATTAGATATCATTTTCGAGGCACTAAACCTGAAATTTGATAAGTAAATTTTCTAACCTCATCAAAGCTTCATATGAAAGTTAACATATTTCTTATGTCATTTCTTCCTTTTCATTTTCTGTTCTATAAAGTTCAAACTTTGTCTTAGATTTTTAGTTGATTAGGCTTTTCTTTGTACACCAATCTTTATTTACAATGTTTTACATGTTTTTTTCTCTAAGCCCTTTAGTCTTGAGCAGGGAGACAAATATAGGACCAAAGAAAATAAAGAAGAGAATAGGTAATTACATTCTCATTTTGCTCATTTCTCTCATCCATATTATTTCCAGATTGCCAGAATCAGGATGTTTAGACTCACTTGATAAAGCTATCCTTGACAGCCTCTTTGGGAATTTAACTCCTCCAGATTGTCTTTATAGGCTTTGCTTATCAAAGTTCATTTGGAATGTCTCGGACCAATTAATTGAAATGGATTTGTGAAAATTTTAATAGTTTGTTTACAGTTAAAAGAATGTTTTATCAAGCTATATCATTTGTTTTGTTTATAAAAAAAATAGCATCTTCCAATATGCATGATATATATGATGTTTCTCATTTCATTTAGAGATGTAAGTTTATGAAGAGACCAATATGAATACAATTCTGAGTTTTGACTAAACTAGATCACAATTATCGCCAATGTAAGTGGGGAACGTTTCTTTCAAAAAATTACTTATTTTCTTTTGGATTCGTGGTTACCACTTTATTACTTTGGTATGTTTTAATATTTCCTTGAGCCTGTGCATTATTATAGGGAAAGGTAGATCTCTTGCAAATAGTTCAAAACTATTAGATATAAATGAAATTCTTGCAAATAGATCTAACACTTACAAAAAGAATGTTGTATATAAGACCGTGTTAATGAAATATATCATTCATGTATCTTTAAACAATTTTGAACATTGCAAAAGGAATAACTATGCTATTGTACCTTCACTTTAATATGATTAATTTCATATAGATATATTTTTATGCCATTTTATTGTGATGTTCAAAATTTTATGATTGTCTTTCAGTTTTTGAAATATTATACAAAATGTTTGCACCTACATTTGCACGTGCCAGAAATACTAGATGTCATAGTGCACATAACTTGGTGGCAAATGAGAAAATTTTGATACAACCAAAAAAATGAGAAGTTGCAAGGGGTTCGTTCTCCAAAGAGAATACTTGATGGTGCCAAGTGACCGACATTTTGTTAATTGAAGGGAAAAAAAATATAAACCATAACGGGTATCAAATTCCTTTTCTTAAACCAACTTGCTGTGCTTGCAAATAGGCTAGCTGAACTGTAATTGAAGCCAAGATTTTAGCTATAACCTCTGGAGCCCCATTACCTTCGTCAAAAACCCATGCCCAAACACCATCTTCGGAAGGCTTATTCCTGCGGACATTAACATTGCTGGCCAATAGACTGCATGAAACCGTAAAATATCCTGCACAGGTTCAGCAGGAAACATTAGTAGTAGGCTAGTAACACAACACTTGAAAACATTAAAAAGCAATATACAACTGCCACAACAACAGTTTGAACGGGAAGTGAATGAAACTTTAAATATCCTGCTAAATGAAAGTCCAGTTAACGTCCCAAGCTTATACTTGAGTATTGGGGGTAAAATTAATTAGGGTGATCATTGAGAATTACATAAACCAATGAGAGATTCTGATCATGGTTCAAAGACTCGACCGAGTCGGAGACGAGTCGGCCGAGTCGTATCCGTCTCGGCCCGCTCCGAGACGAGTCCGAGTCACGAGTCGGTCGACTCAACTCAGAGGAGACCGACTCGGCCGAGAATCGGGGTTGACTCGGTCAACTCGACATTATGATGATTTTGTGCCACATCGCAATTCAATGTGAAAATAACTACATTAGCATGTATTTATGAATGTATTTTGTGCAATTTACTATATTGTGCATGTATTTTGATATGCTTATACCGACGACGCGTGTATTTATGCTTTCGCTTTATATTTAGTACACTAGGTGATATATTTTGGACATGTGATATATGAATTTGAATGTCTACATTTTTTTAAGATTCGTCGTAATTTTTTCAGAATTTTTTGAGCTTCTATGTAGCGTTTTGCGCGTATCGCCCGATACCGATCCGAGTCGCCGAGACCGATCCGTCTCAGTGCCCGCCGAGTCGGCGGCCGAGACCGCGACTGTGAACCATGATTCTGATGCAAATCCAAGTGTGTGGTATAAATGCAACCATTATCTAGATTAGCAGAAGAAAAGGAAAGGATATACAGAGAATGATAGCAATAAAAATATTTAAGATTCTTTTTTTCAGGATATAAGTCCCTAGAAATTAGCCTAATTTGATATTAGTTGCAACAAACACATATTTGATGTAAGCCCCAAACAATGCAGGGCGCACCTATTATGAGTTCCTTTGGAGCATGTTTCGACCTTGGCAAGTTGGTGCCCCGAAAGGACTTATAACTAGGTAGGCCCACTGTTAAGGATTCATATCAAGAACCATTTTTTTGTTCTCAAAGAAAGAACCATTTTGTCGAGGCCTAATATCAAAAAAGCTAGTTCCAATGGACCTCTTTTCTTAAAAACCGACTAATTATTAGATTTAACACTCAGCTATTCAGCTAGAGGTATCCCACCATAAATATTTGGGATCAAGGCTTTCTGTGAGTTGTATAACTCATATTTACCACTTAATTCTAGTAATGAATCGTCATCATCGTCACGTAAATTAATGACCAGCATGTTTGTCTGCTAACGCTGGTTTTTCGCAAAATCTATTTAAGTAGATCGTATGATGTTGATGGCCCGAGCTAGAGCACTCAAATCTCAATAGACTATTGGCCCCAATTTCATTTTACCACTAATCCTAACAGAGCATTTTGACTTGGCAACCATCGGTACCAATTGCACATGACTAAATCATCTAAAACAATTTTACATCATTGATTGGTGATAACTCTAACTTCTCCAAAATTGTTTGTGTGTCTTTAAGGCCTTAAGGGGATGATGTGCTCTCTAAATGATGCATCTAAAGGTCTTTTTCAGAAAGTAACTATAGAATTTTATCAAGGCACGAGCTTTATTTGCCCCTGTCAGACATCACAAAGGTGCATAATGTATAAAACCCATGTACCACCACTTACGTACTCTGAGATCAGAGTGGTCTAGCACACATGGGAAGACATGAAACAAGTAAGCACTGTCTGTCTATTACTAAGATACGGAAAGACTCTAAAATCTAAATTATAGGTAGAGAAGAAGAATTAAGATTGAGTAAATAGAATAGGGAGAAAAAATACCACACCTTGCCTATTAAGTGTAGTGAAGCAGGCCAGCCAGAACCCACAGCTTTTTGTAAACTTGGTTTCTCTTCATCCTCTAATAATGCTGAAATATATCTGCACAAAAAAAAAATTGCCCCAAAAAATAACACCATCTAAACAAGAATGAGATTCAAGTCATCAAGAGCACAACATGAAGGAAATTAATGTGATGTTATCACCATTGGCTAAGGAGGTTACACTTTTGGCCCTAGAAAGCAAAAGCACCCAATTTTTGCAGAGGTGTATACGGAGTATAACCAAACATTCATGATAGAGGTAACAAAAGAAGATGTCAAAGACACAAGGTATCACATGGGAGGCAATGTTAATGTTCAAGCAGAATTTACATGGATATGACTTATGACAGACGACAGGTGTTTGAGTTAAGAAGCCCTAAAAGCATGTAACTTGTGAATTAGCCATACAACAAAACTGTATGCTAAACATATGTTGGTGACAGTGAGAAGCATCAAAGCTAGTAAATGGCGAATATTAAGATATTTGAAAAATCTGGTACTTGGCTAGTGAAACATGACTAACAATAATGATAACAACAACAACAATGAGAACAACAACAAAAACATTCTCCAAATCATGTGTAACCTGAGTCAGCCATATGGATATTTCCTCCATTCAGCTCTGTTAGGGGCCCTCTGGGGCCATCCCCTCTGTTGATGAAGGAAAACAAAATCCTCGGGTATTATACTTTCAATAAAGTAGCAGCAAGGAATGTCTAAATGAGAAAGGATTATCATCTATCATCATCTAAAGCCCTTTGGGGCCATCTCCAAAAGGGGGTCGGCTGAGGAAAGCAACTTCCTACTGAATAGGATCTCCAGAAGATTTAATAAAAAAAAAACTTATGACCATCTATCAACCTGCCTCGATCTTGGTGCCAAGTTCCTCGCCAAGGAAAGAATGGACAGGAAAGGGGATTCCATCGACCTACTAGGCCAGTTGGCAGAATACAATCATGTTCGAACATTTGCAACATTCAAGTAGGAATTTTGAAAGCCAATGGTGCAAAGTAAATGCTCAGGATATATTCTCAAATTCATGCCTTTAGCGATTTAAGGATTTACAGAACTGATACACACTAGCATAGAAAAATAGTTTCACACCAAGCATAAACTATAATAAAGTGACTAAAGGCTTTAAGCAAATGATCTATGCAATGGAAAAACCTTAGAACATTGTATGCCATATTGTGCAACACAAATCTAAACATACATATGCAGATAAACATCTACCCATGAACAAGCAGTTTCAAATCAAGAATGTAAAATTATTTTGCCTGCATACAGGCATATTTTATAAGCTGAATGGAAGGACTTACCCCAATAAAGCATCAAACCAGACATAAATAGTTTGTTTTTTGTCATCTGGCACAGGTATTCCCCATTCAACAGATGAGCGGGATATAGAGAAATCCCTCAAGCCACTCTTTATCCAACTTTGCACCTAAACCAGCACCTTGGTCAGAAAATGCACCAGCAAGTTTTTTACAACAAATGAACGAGTCATACCAAATTTTCCCTGTCAAATCAAATGAATAAACAAAAAGTAGCCTGGCCACCCTGAAGCCCATGAAAGCTTAAGTCGGAAAAAATGATAACCGGAAAAAACATATAATGTTTCAAACAACAAATGTCTACTGGGAATAGCTTAAAACATGCAAATTTTCATATGGCTATTTCTCTTTCTTAAGTTGTAAAAGAAGTAAAATTAACTCTTTCTCTTGCTCAGACCAGGCTATGGACTTAAAAGAAAATGCAAAAAAAAATGGATGTTCAGTTATGACAATATTTGTAACTTCAAGTGTCCAGGGTGGGGGCTTAAATACTTCTGCTTAAGACAGCATGTCCATGACATTGGGTATGGGTTTTGTTAGGAATATATCACAAATAAATGCAAATAAGCATATATTGTGCATAGTAATGCAAAGAAGCAAGTAAAATTAAAAAGTATGATAACAATGAATTGTTGAGTAAACATTAACAGTGTGATAGGTTACAGTAGAGAAAAGAGTTAAAAAAAAACATTTTTAACAAAAAAATGTACATAATACACCAACAATAAAGTTCCTACAGTAATTTTATCCAAGCCATATGCAAAACAAAAATGTGTATATCAGGCTAAATTCAAACTTCCAATCAGCTGTCATCAAGTAGAACAATAATAGCTCACCTCATTAAGCCGATATGAAGGCTTCACAAAATCTGGATTTCTTGTTAAATATTCTTCCAACAACTTTTGATATTTTGATAAGGCAAAAAAGTAGTTGTCCTCCTTGCGAAGTACACAAGGCTTTAGGTGCATGGGACAACACTTATCTGCAAGCAATTCTTTCTCATCCTGCAAACATTATTTAAAAGTATGGAGAAGAAATATATTGTGAAGAGCTTCAGAATAATTTGAACTTGAAAAGGAAAACTCTACTCAAGGAAGGTCAACCATGATCCTGGAGCAACTTCAAATGTGAAGACTAGGTTAGAAATGAGTCAAAAGCATTATGAATTCAACTTTCTCGATGCATAAAGTGTAATTTGTATTAGTCAGATTAATGCATATGGTAAGTTTCTAAAACAATATAAAAAGGGAAAAACATTACCACGCTTACTAATATGGAACTAGAAAGTGAAATTGTACCTTGTATTCCTCGCAATTAATGCAGTAGAGCCCCTCATAATCAGCCCGGTAAATATCACCATTGTTCATCACTCTTGAGTAGAACTCCTTCACAACCACTTCATGACTTGAGTCAGTGGTGCGGATGAACTTGTCATATGCTATGTCAAGCTGAGAATACAGCAGAAAAGGTGAAGGCCATGCTTGTTAACCCAAGACAATTTATGAAAATCTTATCATAAAGGAATTGCACAAGTGAACTAAATTTAAGAAAACAAGGCAATACGTATAGGACATACATCTTTCCACAGCATCCTGTAAGCATTTGAAACAGTATCACAGTGTTCGCTGGGGCTACAGCTATTTGCCTCTGCAGCAGCAGCTACCTTTTCTCCATGCTCATCAGTGCCTGTCACGAATATAACTTTCTTCCACAACAGCCTCTGGTACAAAAAAAACACAGAAAAAGAAAGGAATCAGAAATGCGTATACATCTATATATACACCTAAGAGTCAACCTAAAATCCCATGGTGGACCATCACAATGGATGACCCACACCATTCATCGTGATCTCCATGATCTAGAATGTTTGTTGATAAATATCATGGCACTTTGACACCTCTCAATCATACATCAAGTGATTGTAAAAAAGGCTAGCAAAGAATTAAAAAACAATACTTAGTATGTATAGATGTAAATGCACATATAGGTATATCGCCTGGAAAGAGATGCATGTGACTAATCATAAAAGATTGACAAGGTTAAAATGTCATGATGACGTACTTGTATATTTCTCACTTGATATCGGCATCCGACTAGAATAAAAACAGCCTCAGCAAGTTACTGCCAAAATAATCTAGGGTTCCACATTTGAAACAAGTGGATTGAAGTATAAAAGTCAAGAATAGGTATACAAGATTAAAAAATCTTACAACTTTTCAGTGCTTATCAATGTAAGTTCATGATGTGAGACGGTGTGTGTGTGTCATGTAGGAAATCAGTGATATAATCAAACTCGCTACGTTTTATCAAATAGAACGATCTTCGGCAAGAAAGCAATTGAAAACCAAAAAAATATTGCAAATGGATTTAACAAGATTACAGGCGTAGTTTTGTATATTTCTAATCTCAATCAAATTAATAACAATACCTGTATTATGAAAGATAAGTTCTATAGTCAATATCAAAACTAAACAATCACAAGTTATAGATTCACACATCTTACGATATAGTGGATAGTATGAAATAAAGATAATACTTTAGAGATGATTTAACTTATGCGTAATCTAACTAATAATCTGAGTGTTGAAGAAGAAACTTTATGGACTAAAAAGCTTGTTTTCAGGTAAACGTGTTGATCTTAAATTGTTGAATTTGTGAATGATTGATTCTCTGTTCTGTTGATCTACAGTTACTCAGTTCGCTGATTTGTTGTTGTTGCGCTACTGTTGTTGTTTATGCTGGTGTTGCTGTGCTTCTGTTGTTGCTTCTGTTGTTGTTGATGCGTTGTTGCTACTGTTGTTGCGCTCTTGCTATGCTGTTGCTGCTGTTGTTGCTTCTGTTGTTGTTGCTCTGCTATTGCGCTGCTATTGTTGTTGCTTCTGCTGTTGCTGCTCCTCTGCTGCTTTTGTTGTTGTTGCTCTGCTGCTTCTAGGGAGCGTGGCAGTTCTTGCAGCAAAGGTAGACCGGCGAGAATGCGGACGCTGATGAAGGGGAGAATGAGGGGTTGGGAGAGGTTAGGCAGTGGAGTGAAGCTGGCTGGTTGTTGCCGGCAGGATAGGGGAAGAATGGATTAAGGATGTGAAGGTTGTTTGACTGAAAATAGTGAGAGAAAAAAAAGACAGAGTAAAGAGAAAAGTAAGTGACGAGAGGGAGAAGAAAACAGAAAGAAGACAGAGAGGAGAAGAGAGGAAACGAGCAACAGAGGGAGTCAGTGAGAAGAGAACTCAGGCAAAAGAAGTTTGCTTCAAAATTTTCATTTCATTCATCATTTTCAAACACAAATTACATTTGCCTAGATATAGGCTACAAGTTACAACTATCGCACAACTACCCACTACACAATCTCATAACTACCCACTACATACAACTGAAAAATAAAAAATATAAAAACATAAAGATAACAAGTGATGTTCCCATCAGTTCATAAAAACCATAGTAAATAATAAATAATATTAAACAAGTACTTAGATAAAACACGAGCCTTAAACAAAATCACTTACAATACTCCTTTCTGAACTTCTTTTATGGGTACTCATTCAAAATAAGTTTGATCATGAAAAGGATGAACGTCTTGAATAAAAGTTACTGGATTATCCTCAAATAACATATTTAAAAGTAATTGCAAATGCAACATATTCTCACCAAATTAATATGACAAATATTAATCTAGCAAAAATCCTTCTAATGTTTCTTAAGGTACTCAATTAACTTTGGAACATCTTGCCTATGGAATATGTCCCAAGCAATATCTCCATGGTTAACTTCTGAAGTGCTTGCAGCTCTGAGAATCTCAAGTCATCATTTTTTTATGAGTTTCTTTGACTTTGAGTCTTTGACACAATAAATAACTAAAAAGTGCACGACAGCATTCAGCCGCAGTTTTTTTTTTGCCCCTTTTGACAAAGCATAGAACATTCCATACAATAAAAAAAAATGTTTCCAACTTAGATATTATCATGCTTAAGTTTAATTTATTAGGCAACTCAAAGTTAAATTAGTATTAATAGACTAATATGGTATTTCAATAGGTTTGAACTCTAAGTTACCTAAGGAAATATCTATTTAGTCCATTGACACCAAGTTAATTGTGAGTACTTAATCAAATAATTCAATTAATACTAAGCAAGTTTTGGTATCTAACATGGGAACTTGTACTTAGAGTTGGAGCTTCTCCACTGCATTCATCATTTTACAGAAAAAAGTGTGCATGCTCGATCATGCTGTGAACTTTAGTTTTTCATTATCCGAGTCAAAGAAACTAGGTAAAAGAGAGAACTTGAAAAGTAAAAGCAATTCAGAAGGTAATCATGGAGGTACTATTGGGGACATTCCATGGGTTATGTTCCAAACTTAATTCAGCTCCTATAGAAAACTTTGGAAGGAATTTGCCATATCATTAGTCACCCTATTAATTCAGTGAAAATATGTTGTAGTTTGCACTCAATTATAAACTTGTTATTTGAGGACACAAGGTGATCCGGTAGTGTTCATTGAGGTTCTTCATGCTATTCATGCATACGTTATTTCTGAAAAAGCACAATAGAAAGCAACTCACAGGGGAACTCAGTAACTTTTTATTATGACTCTAGTATTATCTTGATAGCTGTTTAATGCTATTTTACTATGTGTACTTGGGTTTGTTCACAAACTTTAAACAAGCAATGAAAGTTTATACATGTTTCAGTTTTTATAGAAATAAGACCTATGATTTTCCTTTTCTTAACCTTCTAACTTTAATCCTCTTCTTCCACTGCTGGTATGGAACCCTGGACTTTTGAGGAGAACCTCAAAGCTGTTATGATCCCAGTTGGATGCCCACATCAAGTTAGAAATACACAAGTCTACCACCATGAAGTTTTGCACTCATCAATCTCATATAATCAGTAACATGCATACAATTCCTGGTGGCATGCATATGTAGAGAGAAATAGAAAGAGAGGAGGAATATAGAAGGCGAGGTGTCACTGAAGGAAATTTCTTCTAATGGAGGTTTAGAACATCTGTGTCCTTACCTGCAATGTGTGATCCCTAGCATTCAAAGTGACATTCATGACTTAAAACATGCATTGATGAAAAATTTTAAGGATTGAACACCATTCACGAGTGCATCAGTTGCAAAATGAAGAGTTTCTCAACAATAGAACAAATGTTACAACTAAATCTATAGGCAGAATGCAATAAACTTACATGACTTTTCATCCAAACAGGTGGATATCATGATGAACAGTGCCATTAAGTGCCAATGTGTGGCAACTGGACTGTTGGAGGAGCCATACAAGCAGACTTTTTATCCTATAGCATATGTTTTCCCTTTTACTTGAATATATGTATGTTAATGCTTATCTGGTTATTTTGTTAGTCTGTTTTAATATTGATTTCAATAATACTAAATTAGGTCTGAAAATTTACAACTATTAAGTATGTTCTTTAGATATTAATACAAAAAAGTTTCACTTGCATTTGTTACTTATTGTCATCAACATGTTGTAATGCGCTTCAGAAGTTCTTTATAAATTCTTTTTGAAATTCATCTTGTTGTGCCTTTCCTGTCTTCCAGGTAGCAAGAAGTGGAATTTTAGAGATTTTATATGCAGCTTTAGCATGTCATGCATCCCAAGGAATATGTTTTTAAGTTAGGCATGCTAAATTTTGATTAAGCCTTTTCATTTGAATTGGTTGCTATAAGCAGCACCCAACATTTAGAAAACTCATTTAGCACATGACAGCAAAAATACACCAGCTCTATGATCTTTTATGGACTTTTTCAAAAAAATAAACATAAAGAAAATAAATGGAGTTGAAGAACGCATATGGATCTATCTCTACTGATATTTTATAAAAACTGAAAATGATATAAACATTAGATCTACAAGAACAAGTTTAGATTAAAGTACATGCTGGAGTTCTGTTGAGACTCCTGACTCGGTTCTCCTTTAGAGGAAATGGCAAGTGAGAAGAATTAGGTGTGAGATTGCAAATTCCAAGTCAAAAAAATAAATAAATCTCCACGACCAAGATATAGAAGCGAATGTGAGGTGGGTTCCAAGAATCCAAAATGATGGAATCAGGTAATCCAGAGCTGGACCAGCTCAAATGTTTGCTTGTGTTATATGAAAAATCCTTTAGTGTTTCCACCACACGTAGTGGGTAATGAGAGGGAAGAAATAGCATTTTGGACCCTGCAAAGTTTCCTGCTTCCAAGGCTACTATTTCATATTCTTTCCTGAACCAGTGCATTGTGAACAGAAAAGCGAACAATTTCTCGTGCTAGGGAGGATCTCCTGACTGGAATGTTGAATAATTTCCTTTTCCTATAGCAGATTGGTTTGTCTTGAACAACTAGAGGTGGGTGTTAATAGATTCATCTTTGGGCCAAGTTTTGATATGGCTAACATACAAGTGACACCACTGACGGACTTGCTACTTATTCAGAAACTCGAATCTACTCCTATGATGATGAGCCTTTGAACTAAGCCTTCCCCACTCTTGTAAAGCTGAAGCTATGTTGGGAGATCAGCTACCTCTGACAAGATCTAGTCACATGCATAGCAAGGGTTGTCAAACACAAATAGAACCCCATCCAACCACCACCTAAGGCTTAAAGTGACCAGTTGGGAGAGACGTATATCTGAAGGCGAAAGGGTCAATCCTTTGGCATTGATCAATATATGGATCAAGAAAAATCATGAAATGTGAGCAAAATCTTGTGGTTTGGATGTTTCCCCGTGCAGTGGGTAATTCCTATGGAATTTATACACGCACCAAAATGTAGAGAATTAATGAAGAAATTAAAGAAATCAAACCAGAGCAAACACCAAAATTCACGTGAAAAGCCAAAGAGGGAACCATGGGCGGGGGGAGAGTTCCACTATAATTCAAGAAGGTTACAATGATGGGTCGTCCTATCCATGAACTAGGGTTTCTGGGTTGAATCCATCTCCTCTTCACGTTGAAAGGGGCATGTTATTTATACAGGTTAATATCTGTTGGATAAGGCTGCAGAGCCAGCTCTGTTTAAATGTTTAACGACTTATCTCAGAGGCAGTTAGAACCAAACATCTCGATTTGATTAGTTGAACGAGTATTTATCTTTATCAGGTAGTCCGAGTCCAGCTGTTGATATGATCGATCCGTTCCCGAGTTGTAACTGTCAAGTTCAAACGGAGATTTGGCTTTAGAGATAGGGATACACTCGTAACCAATTTTATCTCTTTCTTCTAGCTACCCGTACTGCTTGGAGTTTGAATGGGATGAGGGCTCCTGTTAGAGGTACTGGAAGCGGCCATGTGTCACTCGCTTGTTAAGAGGCTAGTTGGACATGTGTCGTGATCTCGAGGCCGGAACTGACCATTACACCCGAAATGTTAAAAGTTATGTTATTATGGGAGAAAGGATAAAGGGATAAGGCTGCAAATGTTCTTGGATTCTCATTATGGTGTTTCTCTATTTCAAAATGACTGATTTATTATATTGGAATTTAATTATCTATGGTAGTGATAATAAGAAACTCACGTAAGATGTGCAAATCCAAAATTTTTGAGATATGAATAGATTTCTGGCCACTGCTTGGAAGCGAGTCTCTGATGAGACAAAAGAGGCTGCCTGTAGAACTAACAGCCTATTGCAGGGCTAAACAGACTCCAAGGGAGTCTATCTCAGTCTCAACAGAGACTAAACTAGCTTCGCCTCAGCATCTATACGCTGCGTGCGAAGCTAGATCAGCCTCCAAGGCCAGTTGGATTGAAAAATCCACTTCAGCCTCACGCAAGGCTACAAGATCTCTTGTTTCAGCTTCTGGCAAAGCTCGCGTAGTCTCTAGCTGCGAGACTACTTCAACTCTTCACAGATTTTGATGTATATACACATACACAAACCTACAAAGATACGCGCGCGCACAAAGGGAGCAAATTAGTTGGAGATGATTTTGAAGCAAAAAATAGTTTTGTGATAGAGTTGGTGGTGTTATACATTAACTAGATTGCCCTTTCCCATTTTAATCGAAAGAATTAAGCCTCTATTGATTAACGTCATGTGAAGCATCAGTTGATAATGACAAGTATCTCGTATAAAAATTTCAAAATCTAACTAATCCTATTGCACAAAGAAATGAAAGGATATGAAGATGACAAGTAAATGTTCTCCAGAATGTATGAGTATGGACTTTCAAATCTAGACCACTTAGCATTTTGGGTTTGTACGTTGCCCTCCATTAATTCAAAACATGGTATAACATTGAATGTATGCAACGTTGTGTCTGCAAATGTGTCTTCATTATCAGATATTTGACATATATTATAAAACATATTTAAATGATATGAATGTTCATGCTGTCGTGATTATTTCTAGATTACACTGGTTACTTACATCAGAAATCATGGATTGCCCTCATACACATGGCAATTGTATGGCGTACTTTAAATAGTCAAAATGAAATTGCTTAGATGCAAGACCCTTCTCCAAGTGAAACGGGTTGCTCTAATAATTTTGTTGGTAAAATAAATGTACTCCTGGGACTAACTTAAATGAGATTATCTACAATGCCCTCAAACTATATGATCTAAACAAAAACCAAGGTACATAACAATATGAGGAGCTTCGCCACCAGTTATGATCAACAAAGAGATGCTCAAGACTGGTTTACAGATACATGAAGATAAATGAGAAAGAAGGGCATAAATGACAAAGGCAGAATGCATTTTGCTGGATAATTATTTCCTTCTATGCCTTTTTCACTCCAAATTGGGTAGAAAAAACAACAATAACACCCATCCAACCACTCCCCAAATGATATAGCAAAATCAGAAGGAAAAAAAGTAGCGGAAAAACACATTTTCTGTATAAGATTTTATCTGGATAAAAAAAGCACGAGACAAGTACTTTCACAAAATGAGCTTCCAATATCGTCAGTTAGTGAAATGTGCGAACATAAAAAAATCAAAACTTTACGAGGTACAAAGCAAACGGGAAATATAATCGAGACCTGGAATCGGGCGATGGCGTCGGCGGCGATGGTGGTGTAGGCGCTGCCCATGTGGGGAGGGGCATTCACGTAATAAAGAGGGGTGGTGAGGACGAAAGGCTCCATTGTCGTAGGGGCCTCGTCCTTCCCCTTGCTCTGGCATTGAATCGTCGGAGAAGAAGAGTAAGAGGAAGAAGATCGGCGGAGGGGGCGGAGAGAGGGGGTTAGGGCACGGGGTCGAAAGAAGGGGAGGCTCAACGAGGAAGAGAGAGGAGAGATTAGGGTTAGGGTGTTGTGAGGAGAGAGCAAACCTCTGCTGGCCGCCATTAGCGACAGAAAAAAGGAGGAGCTTTTATCGTCTGAGAAGTGGAGAGGCTGAGAGAGCCGAAGATGTTGTTGCTGAGATTTTAGCAGCAGGCCGGATGCGGATGGATACCCGGACCCGAATCCACTGTTGGCTGGGTGCTTTCTTTTTCTTCTTTTTCTTCTCTTTTTTCTTTTTCTCTTTCTTTTATGCATTTTATTGAAAAAAAAATCACATTTAAAAAAAAATTCACAAAAATAATCCTGCACAGAGCCAATTTCGCTGGCGAGTTTTCTAAATTATAACTATTACCCTTGTTTTTTCTAAAAATTAAGAAAAATTAAATAATTATTTCATTTGTTTTTGGACAAAAACAATCAATAACACGAAAGAGATAAATGTTAGATTTGGATTATCTATACGATAGTGTTCTTAATACTCTCTTAAACTTTTATGATTTTTCAAAAGACCAGAAAATCTCAAATAACTATTTTGAATATTCGTAAATTTTTCAATAAGCTCCTTTAATAAATAACTATAAGAAACCATAAATGAATGCTCCCCGTTCAAGTGCAACCCATGTGCACCGACACTTTATCCGTTCGTATCGAGCTGACTGTTGCCGAAGAGACATACCCACTATCTTCCCCCTCATCAACAGACCATTGGAATAAACTTCCTAACGGTTCTGGTGATGTTACTCCAGTCGAGGAGGATGGCTGCTCATAATTTTAGGGTATTGTTACCCAAGATCCGGTGCTTCGGAACACACCTTCTTCGTCTACCAAGACTTGGCCTAAGCCAGGGCTATAATCCGGGTCTGGAGAACTGAAGGAAGGGGAGTTAGCACTACGCGGCGCTTGTCTGCCCCTATGGGTTCACGTCCCCTTCCGATCATTATGACGGATGCAGAGGACAGATCTGGTAGATTTCGCGATATGCTCCTTTTGTGATGCTTCACAGGAGCTCGCACCGATAGTCGATTAAAAACTGACTGTCGGCTTGGAAGGGTGGTGGGCATTGGTCCTAGTCGGCAATGGACTGAATGGACCGTCACCAACTGACATCCCACTTGTTCACAACAAGAGGGAGAAGTCTGGAGTAGTTCTAACTTCTGCTTGTTCATTAAAAACTCTCGTAGATCAGTGTTAACCGAACTTAAATGATCCATCGCGGGGACTCGAGCAGATCGTGCATTGATATGTACAGGTGATTTTGAAATCACCTTTTTACTTATAGTTCCATTTGCAGGTGCAGACTTAGCACCAGAGGGCTTTGGAAGCGAAGCACGGGACGATGCCTCATTCTTTGCATTACCGCAAAGGCGGTTAGCGTTGCATAGTGCTTAGTTCTAGCTTCGCGACTGAGAATTCAGGTAGCACCCTTAGGCGCTGAAACTGCATAAGCACCGATATGAGCACCCAGGGATGATCCCTTAACTTAACTCTGAAAAGCGGACTTCACGTTGGAGGATTTTGAGAGCGAAGCACGGTGAGGTGCTTTGTTCGCAGCCTTGTTGCGAAGGTGGCTAGCACTGCGGGGTGCTTCAGTTCCAGTCTTGTGTCTGAGAACTTCGCTCGTGTTCTCCATTGAATTTTGCAAAGGGGAAAACTTACAAAAAAGGGATCGAGGAGCTAAATTATAAGTAATTTAGAAGGAAAATTACAAGTAGATCTCCTCTGAGATTTCTGAGGAAGTGTGCCAGTAGGAATCTGATCAGCGCGCGATCAATTTATCCCTTTGACGATGCGACCGGTCAGATGATCGAAC
The DNA here is from genome assembly GCA_038442645.1 of Agave tequilana. NCBI lineage: Eukaryota > Viridiplantae > Streptophyta > Magnoliopsida > Asparagales > Asparagaceae > Agave > Agave tequilana. Next base: position 27,908 of record JAVJIF010033788.1, read on the forward strand.
TGCCTCCTCTTGGGAATTCCTTCTCACCTGGTTTCGGAAATTCCTTGAGAGGGAGTAAGATCTTAGGGTATTAGCACCCTGAATTTATCCTTATAGGATTAGAGAAGTAATTCTCTGAATTCCGAGCCAATCTCCTCTCCCTCCTTGCCCGTCCCCTCCTCTTGTGTGCCTCTGGTAGGCTATTTATAGGGAGAACAGGAGTATAATCGCCCCTGAAAATATGGAAACAGATTTAGTCAATCTATTTTGTATCTGGTAAGTAGCCTTGCCGCGAGGCTAGAATCAGGTTCTGCGAAGCTAGGGATAGCATATAGCGCTAATCCCTTGATTCGCTCCGCTAAATGAGGGATGCTCCCTTGATCCTCTCTAGTTAATTGAGATATCTCTCCTGATCTTCTCACCTGATTGGGAGAGTCAAAAGATCATGGCAGACAACTGCCAAATTTGATTTCAATCAACATGATCTCATCTGGAGATTTGATTTCATCTGGAGATTTGCTTAGTCAAAATGACTATAAAGGACTCACAGCGGAGTCGTTGCGTTGAGCTTATAGCAGAGCTGGGAGAAGCTTCTAGCGAAGCTAGAAGAAAGCTCTCAACGGAGCTAGATAAAACTTGTGGCGAAGCTACCAGTCAACCTCTTGCGCGGCTGCTTGGAGCTTCGAGCGAAGCTAACTTTTTACGAAGTTAACTGAGCATTTTCAGACGAAGCTGTAAGTTAGCTCGCAACGAGGCTATGAAGGAGCTTCCTGCGATGCTAAGCAACTTTGATTTCTCATGCGAGACTTATCTCGTGGGTTCGTGCGAGACTAAGTGTTGAGCTAACTTAGTGTCTCAGGACCTGCTTAGGCCTTCTCACGAGCTTTTAAGGACGATCTTGGCTTACTGTCTGCTTCACTGGATCAGTAGAGCCCAAGTTGCTGATTCGTTTCTTTGAGATGGGTGAAGAACTGGTCGTCAGCTTGCCTGCCACTTGTCTTTTGTAAATGTCAACAAGTTAGACATCGTTCAGGCCAGTTAGGAATCTTGTCTTTTTTAGAGTGTCAATAAGACCCCCTACAAAGTTTTCATGAATTTGAAATGGAATGGTTCAGATTTTGAAATACTTTAAACTGCTTTGATTGATGGGATGTGAATGTGAACGTCGCCTTGGTGATTGAGTTCAACTTCGCCTTTAACTCTGCTTTTGGGTTGGAATAGATTCGCCGAGGAATTGTAACAACCTGCCTCTGTATAGCCTCGCGCTTCTGGGTAGCCTTGCGCTTATGGGTAGCTTCGCGCTTGGGTCTCCCGGAGTGGCTTCACTTCGAATCGGGCTTGTAACGACGTTCCTTTCCTAAGGCTAACTGTTTTTTGCGAGTTACGAGTAGGATTGCTCCCTTTTTCGAGGTTAGAATAACCTCTCTTGCATTAAAGAGGGAGATTATTCTCTTTTACGAAGTTCAATTAACTTCGTGTGCATTCTCGAGGGAGACTATTCCCTTTCTTAAGGCCAAGCACTTGAATACCTTAAATTCGCCCGCGCTTCCAATCTTGAAGTAGCAGCGGCATGGTCAGGCCATAAGGCCTATAAATAGGACACTTGTAGTCCTTCTCAGAGAAACATACTTTTCTCTTTCTGAAAAGTTTGTTTATGACCTCTCCTTATTGCCCAGGAAAGGAGGCTAAGGTCTCTGAAGTAGTAGGAACTCTCACTCAATTAAGAACTGGTGAGTCTCGGCCATCCAATGATTTTCAGGGAGTTTATCTCCCTTAGCTTTACCAGCTATCTTAGGGATTAAATTCCCTTGGTCTTTGCATTTGGCTGACTTTCAGGAAAGTTTTTCAGCCATATTTTCCAGCTTCTCGGCGAAGCTAGCATTCTTACTCTTTTCATGCAGAGTCCCTGCCTTGATCTGTCTGCCTGTTAAATCTGCCATATAGCAAGGCTTAGGACTTAGTCCTTTTTGAGGTTTCTCCAGTCTAACTGCCTTGGGCGGGGCAACACTTGGCTTATGCTAAGCTAGTCTATCATTACTGTGCAAACGAGGCTATCCTCTACTTAGCTGAAATCCGTCTTCAAGGCACAACTGGATAGATTCGTATAAAGAATTTTGACTTAGCATTCCATCCATTTTTTGATTTAATGCTAACTTGCTTCCTGTTTGCGTTGCAGTGAACTATGCTCGCCAGTCTTTCGTCTCGATGAAAGAGACCAGAAACTTACCTTTTGATTTTTAAGTTGAAACTTTGATCATAAGCAGGCGGAACATACTGGAGCAGCTGACGCGTGTTCCAAGAAGTCGTTGGTAGTCGCTTATACGAGATGATCCACTTCGGGAATGGGCTGGTAGTCGTTTATCCGAGATGATCCACTTCGGGAAGGCGGACGTCACCAGTAAGGTCTTCAATCCTTCCTTTGCCAATTTTGTTTAAAGAATATCCAGATTTCTGGTGGCAACTAGTCCTTTGCCATTTTGATCAAAGAAGATCCAACTCTCAATCTCTTGCCAATTTTAATCAAAGAAGATCCAGCTTTTTGATGGCAAAATCTGCCATTAAGCGAAGGATTACGGCCTTGTGCAGGAGGAAGGCCTTTCGTGTCCAGTTGGTTTGGCTTATCACCCTGAAAGTAGATAGGACAACTTGTATGCCTTTGGAGCAAAGATTCTGTTGTATGAAAGACAATCTTGATGTAGTATCAATGTATCTTCCCTTTTGAATCAATAAAAATGTTTATTTTTTGCTTGTCTACTTTGTTCCCCTCCTTTTCGATTCGAGAACACCTGGAATGGACTAGCTTAAGTAAGTCTTTTCCTTAGGAGGAAATGAAAGTTTTTAGCGGAGCTAAGCTTCCAGCGAAGCTGAAGACAGATTTCCAACTAAGTCAGGGATAAGTTTCTGGCGAAGTTAGCACTGAATTTTCACGAAGGTAGAGATAAGCTCTTAGCGGAGCTAAGGCTCGTCTTTCGACGAAGTTACTCAAGCGTCGCGCGAGGTCAACGCTGAACTCACAGCGGAGTTAGCCCTTGGCGGGGCTAAAGCAGGGCTTCTCGGGAAGGCGCTTAGGCGCCGTTTCAAATTGATTTGAAATGGCCGCCTGCGCTCCTTTTGAGGAGTCGAAATTAAGACATTTTATGTCTATAAAAGCCCGATTGGGCTGAAAGAGAGAGAATCACTTCTCTTTGAATTTTCAGAGAAACAAGTCTCTTTCTCCTCTTTCTCCTTCGTTAAGATTTTCAGAACTTTTCAGTTCTTTCATGGCTCCCAAAGACGAGCAGGCAAAGAGACAGCGACCTTTGCGACGGAGGGGCCTTCTCCTCCTCCGGTCATCGAACACCCCCAAACAGATGGACAATTAGAGAGAACTATTCAAATATTAGAATATATGTTGAGGACTTGTGTATTAGATTTTGGGGAAGTTGGAATAACTATTTATCTTTAGTAGAATTTGCTTATAATAATAGTTATCAGTCCACCATTGGTATGCCTCCGTTTGAAGTATTGTATGGTAGAAAATGTAGATCACCGATCTGTTGGGAGAAAGTTGGGGATAAAAGGATATTCGGCCCTGACATAATTCAAGAAGCCACTGATAAGATCAAGTTAATTAAGGAAAGGATGAAAGCAGCCCCAAGTAGGCAGAAAGCTAACGCAAACAATCGCCGCAGACCACTGGAATTTGAGGTAGGGGATAAAGTTTTCCTGAAGGTATCTCCAATGAAGGGAGTGAGATGCGCCGGCAATAAGAACAAATTAGCTCCTAGATATGTTGGACCATTTGAAATATTGGATAGAATTGGACCGGTTGCTTATCGTTTAGTCTTACCTCCTGTTTTGGAGAGGATGCACAATGTATTTCATGTCTCTCAGTTAAGGAAGTATGTACCTGATCCTGACCACATAATCTCCTATGGACCTCTGCAAATACAAAAAGATATGTCATACACGGAAGAGCCAGTGCAAATCTTAGATCGCAAGGAGAAACAATAGAGAAGTAAAATTATTTCTCTGGTCAAGATTTTGTGGAGGAATCAACATATAGAAGAAGCAACTTGGGAGCTGGAAGAGGAGATGCGAAAGGACTATCCACATTTGTTTCAAGGTACGCTGAGTTTCGAGGACGAAACTTCTATAAGGAGGGTAGAATGTAACACTTGCCTTAACTAATCACCTTTTTCTTAACATTTAAATGCTTTAGGGAGGTGATGTGGACAAGTATTCATGTAAGATACTTATACTATACATTATACTATACATACTAGTATGTATATATTAATATGTATGTATATGTATTTATATACACACACATGCATGTTGACTTCTTTACCATACCCCCACCATACTTATGGGTATAAGTACTTCATAAAGGGGAGAGGGATGGGGACCTTACTTATAGGTGTAAGGTATAGGTGTAGGGAGATGGTGTTAGGGGGGCACTTGTCATGATATCCTTGAAGGGGATGGAGTATAAATAGGAGGAAAATGAAGAGAACACCCTCATTTGGCAACACTCTCTTTCTCTCTTCATTATAACTTCAAAAACTCCTCTCTCTCTCTCTCTCTCTCTCTCTCTCTCTCTCTCTCTCTCCTCTTTGCTGCCGACCAGAGACAACAGCAGCAGCAGCCCAAATTCCTCCCATTTTCTTCACCTACACAGTCTCCCTCTCCCTCTCATTCTCTCACAAACCTTCCCTTACTTCCTTTATACTAAAAGGCTTCTTTTACTTATTTTACCTCCTCTAAAGACCAAATAGAACATGGTAAAGTGGTGATCTAACATCACCTTAGAGGAAGTTCTTGAAGAACAAGGTTGGCTTAGGTTATCAAGTTAGGAGGGTGATATTGGTTGAAAAAGGTAAGCAAATCCTTAAGATTACTACCTCTCTTATACTCTTTTAACTAATAACTAATTATGACATTGTTATGGTCTTGTAGACTCTATTATAGCCGGTGACCGAGCTTGATAAAGGGATATTCTCTTCAAGGGTGAGTAGAACATCCAAATCCTAATATAATAGTAGGTAGTGTAAAGCTTGAAATAAAGTGAGAAATTGCTAAGTTATAAATGGACGTGATAATTAACGATGATGCTTGTGTATGGTTTATATATTTTATGTGTACATTATAAACAATCTTATGGTAATCATGTTGTAGTTATTTTCATGTATGCTTATCACTTTTACATGATTGATAAATTTTAGTATGTGTATACATACTAGTCAACCACATGCTTCTTTTTAAGAAGAAATAGTTTTATGGATAAATATAATACTTGATGTTATATATATATATATATATATATATATATATATATATATAATATATATATATATATATATATATGTATGTGTATATGTATGTATGTATGTGTGTGTGTATATATATATATATATATATATATGTATGTATGTATGTATGTATGTATGTATGTATGTATGTATATATATATATATGTATGTGTATATATATATGTATATGTATATGTATATGTATATGTATGTATATGTATATATATATATATATATATATATATATATATATATATATATATATATACGTATATATATACGTATACGTATATATATATATACGTATATATATATACGTATATATATATATACGTATAATATATATATACGTGTGTATATATATATATATATATATACGTATACGTATATATATATATACGTATATTATATATATATATATACGTATATATATATAGGGCTATCTGTACCTCAGCCTGCGGGCTGAGAGAGTTTCTCAGCCTGCGGGACGTGGCTGAATATAGGCCACACATCGGTCGCAGAGTGTGGGCGCCACAAAAAGTCAAAAAATCCCGCCTAAACAATCGTGAATCAAAATGACAAAAATACCCCTTTTAAATGACGACTGCGACTTCTAGCATTCAAAAGTAAAAAAATATTCACCTTTATATAATGCTTGTTACTAGTATATTATCTCATACCTAAAAACTATATTTTTACTCAATCATCCGTAGTTCCCCCACCGATCCTACTACGGATGCAATTTATGGTCGCAGTTAATCATTTATCAGTTCCCAATGCGACTTTGGTCGCAATAATTACTGTTTTGGAGTTCAAAGTAATTTAAAGTTATAGTGTATTAACTTTTAAACTGTTTTGGATAACTGAACAGTCACCTAGGAAGTATACAATTTTTGGGAAAAGATAGAAAATATATTTGAGAGATATTCACGCGGTCAAAGAGCTTAAACCTTTTGGAATTCCGGGATTAAAAGTATATAAAGGGTCATGAGCAAAGGATTAAAAACATACTAAGTTATTTTTGCTCAAACTAGTTACTCTTAACTGTTCTGAAAATAAGTTCAAAAAATGTCTTCACCATCACCACCGTCTTCACCGGAAAGAAGCCAATACATTCAAACAATGTCTTCACCATCACCACCGTCTTCAACGGAAAGAAACCAATCATCAAATGATGATTTTATGTTTAGTTCTGAAACAATGTCTCGCTACGGGTCAGAATCTGAGATTGATACAGACGACCCTTTCTGGGAGTTCATTGATGAACCAAAACACAAAAATGACCGTAGTATTAATCAACAACATAACTGCGACCTTGGTCGCAGTTGGTGGTATTTATAAATAATCAACAACAACACTGCGACTTTGGTCGCAGTTGATGGCCGCAGTCTTAAAAAAAAAAATCTGCAACCTTGGTCACGGTTTTTTGGTCGCAATGTCGACCCTGGTCGCAGTTGTTTCTGTTTGCACTGTAGTCTTATGTGACCTTGGTCGCAGTGTGGTCTCTGGTCCAAGTTGTTTTGTTTGCAATGCATGACTGCGACCAAAGGTCGTAGTTTATTAAAAAACAAATATGCTTTTATTATTTTCACGAATTTATCTCCAGGCATGTGAAAAATGATACAAAAACGATCTCTTATACAATAAGATTGAGTGTTACAATATAGCAGTAGAAAGAAAACTAAACATCAAAAAGAACCATTGTTGACTAAGAGCAGTGTTGTTATTGAGGTCTTTTTATTTATGTCCACGCATTTATCTCCAGGCATGTGAAAATGATACAAAACGATCTCTTATACAATAAGATTGAGTGTTACAATATAGCAGTACAAAGAAGACTAAACATCAAAAGAACCAAGAAGACTAAACATCAAAAGAGCCCTTGTTGAATAAGAGCAGTGGTGTTATTGACGTCCCCGTGTATTAAAAAACTGTGGACGTCGAGGACCATGACTTCTTCCCTTGTGGACGAATATCGATCAAGTTCACCGGCCAAAATATTCTCCCAAAGGCCCAGCGAACTTGAAAAAGGACAATCAAGCTCTGGGTCTTCTTCGTGCATAGGGTCATCTTCATCCATGGAGGCAGGCCCCTGTTAGAGACTCTGAAGAAGGCTGAAATTCTCAGAGCAATTGCTCTCAAATGAACACAGTCTAATTATGGGCTGTTAAAGGGAGAGGGTGAGCCCTATTTATGGGCAGCCCATAATAACAGCTTCGGGAAACAGCGAATGGTGCGGGTTCATCAACGTAGACTTGACGTTAAAAAGATCTCATAAAATCTTTATGACAGGTCGCGTCTCACGGAGTGAGTCCAAGTCGCATCAGACAACAGACAACTTTTCATTGGTCGCAGTTAATAATTATATTACTTCACCTTATAAATTTTTAAAATGAAAGGTTGCGACATTGGTTGCAGTTGCTGGACGCAGACTTAATAAATACACTGCGACCTTGGTCGCAGTTTCTGTACTTTAGTCTTAATCAACAACAACACTGCTACCTTGGTCGCAGTTTCTGACCGTAGTATTAATAAAAAAAAAATGCGACCTTGATCGCAGTTGTTGGTGTTTAGTCTTAATAAAATACACACCGACCTTGGTCGAAGTTGCTGGTCTTTACTCTTAATCAACAACATCACTGCGACCTTGGTCGCAGTTGGTGGTCTTTACTGCGACTTTGGTCGCAGTTGATGGTCGCAGTCTTAAAAAATAATCTCCAATCTTGGTCGCTATTGCTCGTTTTTAGTCTTAATCAACAACAACACTGCGACGGTGTGACACGTTACCCCAACAGTTGCTTAGTCGCAGTCTTTGGTCGCAGTGTCGACACTGGTCACAGTAGTTACTGTTTGCAATGTATCTTATGCGACCTTGGTCGCAGTGTCATCTATGGTCATAGTTGTTTTGTTTGCAATGCATGGCTGCGAAAAAGTTCGTATTTTATTAAAAAAAACAAATATGCTTTTTATTTATGTCCAGGCATTTATCTCCAGGAATGTGCAAATGATACAAAACGATCTCTTATATAATAAGATTGAAGTGTTACAAATACAGCAGTACAAAAGAAGACTAAAACATCAAAAAAATCCCTTGTTGACTAAGAGCAATCTTCTTCTTGAGCTCTGGTGGCAGCAGAATCAATAAGATTGAGTGTTACAAAGAAGACTAAACATCAAAGTAGCCAAGAAGATTAAACATCAAAAAAATCCCTTGTTGACTAAGAGAAATCTTCTTCTTGAGGTCTGGTGGCAGCAGAATCAATAAGATTGAGTGTTACAAAGAACACTAAACATCAAAGTATCCAATAAGACAAAACATCAGAAGAGCCAAGAAGAGCCCTTGTTGACTACTAAGAGCAATCTTCTCCTGGAGGTCTGGTGGCAGCAGAAACTTTCGTTTATGAACATCTCTTCACCAGAAGGTTATCCAGTGAGCATGGAGTTTCCTCGATGTCACTTCTGGGGTAAGAGAGGAGGTTTTGAGACCTCACAGGGAATGCTACTGATTGGTAGTGAAAAATGCATTTTTATCATAACATTTACCATCACATTTTCATATTTATTCATTTAATTCTGCACATTTATTAATATTTTGTGATTTATTGTGTGCAGGCCTCGAGTTCTTATTTTTATAAGAAATAAAGCCTAATGAAGCCCAAAAGCCCATATTTGAAGCCCAAGAGTAAAAGTGCAAATATCAATTGTCAAAGTGCAATTATGCAAGGGCTAAAGTTGCAATTATTAAAGATGAGGGAAGGATAGAATTCTACCCAACCCTAAACTCTTGCAGGATGAGGATAAAAGCCAAAGAGAGTGCAAAGATAAAAATTCAAAGAATTCGGATTCAGACTGTACACGTTTTAGTGTTTAAATCATAACTTTTGCTACAGTTATGCAAATCCGATGATTCAAAATGCTCCAGAAAGAAGACTTGAAGACCTACAACTCTTATGTTGATCAAACTTTCCAATTCAATCCGTAGATAAGCTGATTTCGGCAATCAACATGATAAGAAGTTGCAGGACAGATTTGAATTTCTGGAGATAAGATCTTTTTGGGAGAGTTGTACTAGGACTCTACATCTTCCAACACCTATAAATATCCCTGCAGATGCAACACAGAGAGTACACAATCCAGAGAAGAGCCAAGGGCCAAAGTTAGGGTTTTTAGGTTTTCTTTCCACCTTTGTATATTTTTTATTCTTTTTGTAAAAGCTGAGAGGAGATGATGTATTCATGGAGGAAAGGATCTGCTTGTACTGATGGTGACAGTCGGTGTAAGTGTTATTTTTCCACCATTGTTTAATAATCGAATCAAGGCTTGTTTTTTTTATTCTTGTATTATTCTAGTTTCTTTTATTCTTATTTTAATCTTGTATCTACTTTCTTCTATTTGTTCTCTAATGTCTTGCCCACCATGAAATCCAACTGCTTCGAGAATACCTAGCCGAAGAAGGAACCTTGACGGCCCATGGCGATGAACAGGTCTTCATAGCTTGTTTTTCATTTCGTAGAGTAGATTAAGAAGGCGGACGATCCCATAAGCCGTGCTTGTACACCTTCCAAGAAAAGGGAAATCATCGCAACGGTTCAAACGGCAAGCAGACTAAAGAGATAAGTTTTCTTTCTTTTTCTTTTCTTTTCTTTTTTGTAGATTAAATACAACTCATCTCCATATTTTTTCTACCACCCATTGTAAATACCACTTCCTTTCTAACTTAACAAATAAAAATAAAAACTTTAGAGAAACTTGCTTAACGCTTCCATCGCAGTCCCTCCCTGAGGATCACGACCCGCATAGCCCTGCTACCGCGGATTAGAACTGAGACTTGCACATCTATTCTTAAAACTAACATATAATATTTTGTGTGCAGGAAAAATCAGTCAACAAATTGGCGCCGTTGCCGGGGAGGGACGGTAAGTTTATCTCTAAAACAAAATTTTAATTTTTAACTAATTCTTTATTCTTTTCTGTTTGCAGGTTTGGAGAACAGGAAACAGAAACATAGCAGCAGCAGTGGACATATTGCTATTCTGTGCCTCTGCCCTCGAAGGCAGAGCACCAGAACCCACTGTTTTGCCGCGGATCCGTGGCCAGAGCCGCGGAAACGCGGCAACAGTGGTGAATTACTGATCCAAATTTTTGCAGGGTGCTTCCAGTTAAAAATTCTGCTTTCTGCTCTGTTCTGATTTGTTCTGTGATATACCTGTAAATTGCTAATAATTCAACAGTAAATTATTGGTTGTTAAAAATAAAATTTGATTAGACGTTTGCATATTAGGCACGTGTCTTTTCAATTATTTTTATTTACTGTTGAAGAGTGCTGGAGGAGCAAGGTACGTACGCATTGCATGTAGAATAGGACTCATCTCTTGGTTGATTTTCTGCTTTGAGTGATTCTTATCTATTTATCTTGTACACTTGCACTAATTCATCTTAAGGGCATAACCCATTAATAAGATAAGGTGGGGATTTCATCACCCTTCCTTAGCCCAAAAATCATATCCCAAGCACTCACTAACCCAAGCCTAACTAAAAAAGAGTAGACGTTGGCCCTAGGGACATCTCGGACTCAATTAGGAGATTATCCTAAGGGGGAACGGTGTTGGAAGTTGACTCCTGTCAAATCAGTGTCTAGGAAGGGGATTGAGGGCCGAAAGCCCGAAGTGTGGTGGTTATTTAATTAAGGAACGTCTTTGACGGAAAACCTCCCACCACTCTTGCCCTGACCTGGCTGATTAACTTGTGGTCAAAGTCTGCACCCAACCTCCTGTGGACGGTCTAACCAGTTAGGAGTCGTCTAGGTCATAGGTCTACCCTAACTTAGGTTAGAATTTTTCTTTTTTGTTTGTTTATTTGTTTGTTGTGTTTGTGTTGGTGTGAGATGGCATATAAGAATAATTCCAATTTTAATCCATATTACACCCTAATTATTATTCGGATATTACCAACCCGGCATACCCTAACTTTGACCAATCTAGTGTGCCGGAATGGTCTTATCCGAATGAATATAACCCACACCCCCCATCTTATGACTATAATTTCCATAATAATTTCAACTCGTCACAGAGTTCATGGGGTTTCGAGTCCCCCGAGTCTAATTCTCAACCAAATTGTCCTCCATATCCATCTAGTCCACATTCTTCCCAAGATTCATACTCAGATCCACCCATTCAGAATAGAAAACCATCTATCGGGGAAATGATGAGTATGCACGAGTCCAAGCAACAACCACCATCAATCTTAGACATGATGATGCGTGAGTTCACCGATTCACAACTTCATCACGATCTCACTTCCTCTTTCCAAATCCAATTCCAAAAGAGGCTTGAAGCCATGACTCAGGCTAGATTAGCTCGCGAGCATGATTTAGATATGATGGTTCAATCTTTGCGTTCTTACAGTTCGGCAAATTCTGATATCGCTGACCACTCTCTCAGAGCCGACGAACCAAGTTGCTTTGGACAACAAGATTCTATTTCAGTACCATCATGTGAACTTGCCGAAACTTCAAAATCTGATAACTTGGCAAGTTTTTCCTTTTATGAATTAGAACTTGAACATGAATATGATCATGATCCCCAACTTGATGATTCAGTTTTATTTCCTGATTCAATAATGACTCCAGTGTCTCCACCTGATTTCACTTTTCCCGAGTCAACATTGGATCCTATTCCAATTCATCATGAAATTGAATCACCCATTTTAGAAGATCATATTAAACTTGACCTAGATTCTCACAATCTCTTTACTTCTGAAACTGATTGTACAATTCTGACGGAAGATGTTGACCTTAGTTTTGAAGAATTGTATGGTGATGAGCTAGAATTCCTTAATATTGGAAGTAAAGAGATATCACCCATATTAGGTCACATTCCATTGTGGGAAGAAGATTGTGGACTTGAGTTTCAATTTCTTGACTTGGACTCAATTCTTGAACCTAGCCCGACTCCTGAGCCCTTATTTGATTTGAGCATCTTCCTTGAGTCGGTATTCGTTCCCGTACCTATAATGTCCAAGTCAATAATTCCATCTTTTCATACTCCATTTTGGGACAAGGAGGTTGACACAATTGACTCTGAAATTTATTATGAAATTTGGAAATTTGATGGGGTGGAAATTTTAAAAAATGATCACACATACATTTTCGTGGGTTATACAAGAAAAATTTTTGGTGGGTTCCTCCATGAAATACTATATTATCTTGATTGGGTAGCAACGCTTGGCCCAATTAGACCACCACCGGAACCACCCCCTAAGGTAATTTTCCGCCTTCCCTTGTTCTTTTTCATGCATATATGCATTCATTTCATACATTGAGGACAATGCATGAGGTAAGTGTGGGGTGGGCTTTACTAACATACTAACATAGGTAGAAACTAACAAAAAATTTGTCTAAATTAAAAAAAATTTAAAAAAAAAATTTTTTTTATAAAAAGGACAGTATTTTGACTTATTTTTTGAAAGAAACCTAAGTTAGTTTAAGGATTAGGAAAATCATGATTAGGATTTCTAAAAACTTGGTCAAAATAAATAAATTGTTTAAATTTTTAGGTATAGGAGAGAAATTGAATAAATAATTAGTCTTGATTTTTACCTTAATGAAATATGCATACCAAATGCATATCTAGGATTCTAAGACAAAGACCTTGTGCCTCATAAAAAAAAAAGAAAAAAAAATCACCAATTAAGCTGATACATGTGCCTCAAGAAGCATAAGTATTCATGCCTAAAGGTGAGTAAATAAAATAAAGTCCTTAGTTTGGGGCCTAGTTCACTCGAATTTGAGTCCGCGGGGTGTTTTCTCACCTGGTGCCCTAAAGCCAACCGGTTTGGGAGTCATCGACTTTAAGTTCGTTACATGGGTGGATTAGAAAGCCTAAGAAGACTAAGAAATATAATATATGTATTAACACATCTAATAATCAATTAGTTAGGTATGAGGGCCTCAAGAAGCCTTGATACTTATACGAAAGAAAATTAGATGAGCTATACATGCCAAAAAAAAAAAATATATATATATATATATATATATATATTAACACATCAAAAAAAAAATATATATATATATATATATATATATTAACACATCTAATAGTCAATTAGTTAGGTATGAGGGCCTCAAGAAGCCTTGATACTTACACGAAAGAAAATTAGATCTTGATACTTACACGAAAGAAAATTAGATGATGTTATAAAAATAATAAAGAGGCATGAGAGTCCAAGTTAAGGAATTCCTAGATTCACAAGGGTGCATATGACTTTTGGTAACGAAAAAGACTATATTAGAAATTCAATTTTAATCCTTACCTAAAATGAATAACAATTGACTTTATAAAGACCAGGTTTGAAGAATGAATAAAAATGATAATCCTAAAACTTATAGACTACTTAGTCTCTTCAAATATAATTCAAATATTTTCCTTTTTATGGATTTTGTGGGTGCAATCCGCTGAAAACCCTCACGAGATAACACTCGTCCTCTAGGGTAACCTAGAGGTTTAATGGCTTGTTGCACGTGCTAAGTGCAATCGTGATTCCTACGAAAGTGAGTTAGATTAGATTAACTTTTCATTTCTTTTTCTTTTCTTATTTTTACTCGAGGACGAGCAAAAAGATAAGTGTGGGGGTGTGATTGGTAGTGAAAAATGCATTTTTATCATAACATTTACCATCACATTTTCATATTTATTCATTTAATTCTGCACATTTATTAATATTTTGTGATTTATTGTGTGCAGGCCTCGAGTTCTTATTTTTATAAGAAATAAAGCCTAATGAAGCCCAAAAGCCCATATTTGAAGCCCAAGAGTAAAAGTGCAAATATCAATTGTCAAAGTGCAATTATGCAAGGGCTAAAGTTGCAATTATTAAAGATGAGGGAAGGATAGAATTCTACCCAACCCTAAACTCTTGCAGGATGAGGATAAAAGCCAAAGAGAGTGCAAAGATAAAAATTCAAAGAATTCGGATTCAGACTGTACACGTTTTAGTGTTTAAATCATAACTTTTGCTACAGTTATGCAAATCCGATGATTCAAAATGCTCCAGAAAGAAGACTTGAAGACCTACAACTCTTATGTTGATCAAACTTTCCAATTCAATCCGTAGATAAGCTGATTTCGGCAATCAACATGATAAGAAGTTGCAGGACAGATTTGAATTTCTGGAGATAAGATCTTTTTGGAGAGTTGTACTAGGACTCTACATCTTCCAACACCTATAAATATCCCTGCAGATGCAACACAGAGAGTACACAATCCAGAGAAGAGCCAAGGGCCAAAGTTAGGGTTTTTAGGTTTTCTTTCCACCTTTGTATATTTTTTATTCTTTTTGTAAAAGCTGAGAGGAGATGATGTATTCATGGAGGAAAAGATCTGCTTGTACTGATGGTGACAGTCGGTGTAAGTGTTATTTTTCCACCATTGTTTAATAATCGAATCAAGGCTTGTTTTATTTTATTCTTGTATTATTCTAGTTTCTTTTATTCTTATTTTAATCTTGTATCTACTTTCTTCTATTTGTTCTCTAATGTCTTGCCCACCATGAAATCCAACTGCTTCGAGAATACCTAGCCGAAGAAGGAACCTTGACGGCCCATGGCGATGAACAGGTCTTCATAGCTTGTTTTTCATTTCGTAGAGTAGATTAAGAAGGCGGACGATCCCATAAGCCGTGCTTGTACACCTTCCAAGAAAAGGGAAATCATCGCAACGGTTCAAACGGCAAGCAGACTAAAGAGATAAGTTTTCTTTCTTTTTCTTTTCTTTTCTTTTTTGTAGATTAAATACAACTCATCTCCATATTTTTTCTACCACCCATTGTAAATACCACTTCCTTTCTAACTTAACAAATAAAAATAAAAACTTTAGAGAAACTTGCTTAACGCTTCCATCGCAGTCCCTCCCTGAGGATCACGACCCGCATAGCCCTGCTACCGCGGATTAGAACTGAGACTTGCACATCTATTCTTAAAACTAACATATAATATTTTGTGTGCAGGAAAAATCAGTCAGCTACCCACCACTATATCCACCACATCCCCCGCCGCCATACCCACTCTGACCATCCGTCACCAGCAAGCTTGACTGGTGCGTCAAGTGAGAACAGATCTCGGTGAGGATTAAGTCCTCGTCAGGGATCATGACTTCTTCCCTTGTGAACGACGAGGACCATGACTTCTTCCCTTGTGGACGATGAGGTCTATGACTTCTTCCCTTGTGGACGAACATCGATCAAGTTCGTCAATAGGGTCATCTTCATCCATGGAGGCAGGCCCCTGTTAGAGACTCTGAAGAAGACGGAAATTCTCAGAGCAATTGCTCTCGAAAGAAAACAGTCTAATTATGGACTGTTAAAGGGAGAGCGTGAGCCCTATTTATAGGCAGCCCATAATAACCATAATTAATGGTTCATTAATCAGAATCGTCGGCATTAATGGTCTCCAACCGCCAGCGCCGGTTTGAAAATAAAAGACATTAACGCCTAAACCCAATGAAGAACCGACACGTAGACAAACCGCTTCGGGAAACAACGAATGACGCGTAGACCAAAGTCGCAGTCCACGTAATGCAACCCTAGATTGCAGTTGCTGGCCATCTTTATCAATAACAACACTGCGACCTTGGTCGCATTTAACCATGTACACTGCGACAAAAAGACTTTGGCTAAGGTCGCAGTTTAAATGTACAATGCGAACAAAGACTCTGACTACATTATATTCAAAAAAAATAATTACTTAACGTACTCGACCAAAGTCGCAGTCCATGTAATGCAACCCTAGATTGCAGTTGCCGGCCATCTTTATCAATAACAACACTGCGACCTTGGTCGCATTTCACCATGTACACTGCGATGAAAGACTTTGACTAAGGTCGCAGTTTAAATGTACAATGCGACCAAGACTCTGACTACATTATATACAAAAAAAATTAAACTATAAAGTAGAATTTTATCGCAGGCTGAAAACAATGATCTGAAAAGATTTTATATTTTCAAAAAAAAATTTATCCCAGGCTGAAAAGGAGAAACTACATCTTTCAAAAAAGAGGTAAAGAAATAAGGCGAAAAGTAATTTATATTCTATAAAGAGCGGCAAAATAAAAGGGGGGAAAATAATAATAAACAATAAGGAAAAGTTATCATAAGGGGTATTTGGTAATTTAACTTCTACCTAAAAGCAGACCGCAAGTCAGTGAGGTGACAAATCGAGCCACGTCACCGCAGGCTGAGAGAGTACTCTCAGCCCGCGGGCTGATATACATTTTTCTCATATATATATATATATATACGTATATATATATATATACGTATATATATATATATATATACGTATATATATATATATATATATATATATATATATATATATATATATATATATGTATGTATGTATGTATGTATGTATGTATGTATGTATGTATATATGTATATATATATATTGTTGGCCCAGAGGCAGAGGCCTGCCACTCTAGTTTTGATCATGATTAACTCATGTAGTTATGTTTACTAATAATCTTGTGATTTTAGTTTCAGATCTTTAATCAAGATATTAGTTGGTGATTAGCTTCAACAAGATGAGTTTGGAAGCCTTCACTTGGTGATTCCCGAGCCCGAGCGTCAAGATCATTCATAGCCATGCTCGTAGGATCACGGAGTTTGGACCGAGTCGACTTGAAGATGAAGATCGTCAAGAAGACTTAGGTATCCTAGTTTAGATTAAGTTTTAGATCCATGTGTAAAGATAAGAATAGTTGATATGCTCAAGTGCACAACACACACGTTTTATGGTTTTTCGATTTTTAGTTTAACCGATATTTGTTTTCATGAATAGTTGATCAAAACAAGTTTAATTGGTTTATGTATAATAGTTTCTTTCTATACATGCATGTTTAACTTTTAACAAACTTATTTTGACTTTCCTATTCATGTATTGAAAAATTCAAGTTTGATAAAATACATGTTTTGGTTTTTGATAAAAATGATAAAACAAAAAAATGGTTTCATATGCTTGATATTTGAGTTGAAATCTTTATCACATGTTTACATATCAATGCAAAATGATAAAACTATTTTTGGGAATTTTTAGAAGAGATAAAAGAATTTTTATAAATTATTTTCCCAGGTTTTGACCCAGACTGTGGCTGACAGGCCAGGTCGGTCGACCGCACGGTCGACCGAACCAAGGGCCGGTCGACCCTTGCGGTCGACCGACGTGCACAGTTTTGTGCACGTCTGGCAGACACTAGGTCGGTCGACCGGACGGTCGACCGGACCAGAGAGCCTTGCTCTCTGTATCTGGGCGGTCGACCGGGTTGCCCCAACGGTCATATTTATGACCATATTTATGACCGTTGGCGGTCGACCGGACGGTCGACCGCCAGCCTGTCAGGCTGACAGATCAGCCTAACGACTAGTTTTCTGTTTGGCCTATATAAACCCCATTTCTTTGGGATTTTGACCAAGGTTTTTCAGAGCAAAAATTTCCCTATTCTCTGGTTTTAAAAACAAGTTTTCAAAAGTGTTTAAGAGCTTAAAGATTTCATCTTTATTGTTTTCAAGGGTTTTGGAATATCAAAGAAAAATAGTTTTTGGGATATTGCCTTAGATCTTCATTTCTATCATATTGCAAGTGTTTTCCCAAGGATTTTTCTTCGTTATTTGTTTTCCAAAAACACCTTGATATCCACTTGAGCTATATCTTCTATCCTAATCTATTAGGGTCTTTGTTTGTGGAAAAAGAGAAGTGTTTGAGGTTGTTGTAGCCTCCAAGTTGTAAACACCCTTGCTTTTGTTGTATCCCTCTTTGGTAGAGGTTAATCGGGTGATTGGTTTACTCCTCTTTGGTAGAGGTTGAGATTGTGGTTTGCTCCCTCTAGTGAGAGGTGGAGTTGGTTTGTGTATCCCTCTTCGGTAGAGATGATTGTGGTTGTTTGGCTACGGGCCTACCCCTCGGTTGTGAGGTGGTGTTTGAGAGAGGAGTTCGGTACTCCCTTATTGTAAAAATCCTTCTCGGTGAAGGTTCCCTCGGTGGGAGTCCTCGGTGGACAAGATAGTGAATTAGAAATCCTTCTCGGTGAAGGCGGGGACGTAGAGCTAGGGGCTCGAACCTCGAAACATATCTTTGTGTTTGTGTTTGATCCATTGTCTCTCTAACTCTCTCTCTTTTAATTGTGCATAGCATCATTCATTCATTCATATCTTATTGCTTGCATTGGTGCCTTGCATTATTTCATATTGTTCATCTTTATATGCTTGGCTTGCTTGTGTGTGTGCCTCACTTGTACATAACCACAAGAGATTCATATAGCACCTCAACCCTTATCTAGGGGAATCAAGAGGAGTTAGTCCAGAGCCCTTCGCGGGGAATTCGGCTATACTTGTGTGTTGTACTAAGTGTGTTGCAAATAGTTTTTAGCTTCCGTATTTAGCGCATTTAGTTTTCTAGATTAGCCATTTACACCTATTCACCCCCCTCTAGGTGTTTTTCAATTGGTATCAGAGCCTACGCTCCTGATATTTAGGTTTAACCACCTAGGAGTGAGATCTTGGTTTAGCTAATCTACATTTGCATTTGCACATATATTTGTTTGCACACATATAGTTTACATCCATGGACTTCATGACCCCACCTATGTTTGACCCTTCCAATATTCTTGTTTGGAAGACTAGGATGTCCATTTACCTATAAACCATAGGATATAAGGTTCACCTTGCCATTACCAAGGAATCCTGCCTTAGTGATAGCAAGCATATAGGGGCCAATGCACTAGCCCTTGAGGCCATTAGAAGCACGCTTTCAAAAGAATATCTTATGCATGTTTCTAACCTTGATTCCGCCTTTGCAGTGTGGAACAAGTTGACAACCACCACCACCTCCAAGCTTCAATTGCCAATCCAACCGGAGGATGTATCTAGTGGAGAATCCGATTCTCAATGCTACATGATCCAAGGGAATGACTTCCTTGAGGTACATTCGGAACCCCACTTAGATTGTGATGATAGTGCTAGTTCTTCATGTAATCAGTATATTGATCCCCATGCCTTGAATAAAGAACTATCTATAGTTTGTGAAAATTAATTGAAAAATATAAGATTTTGAAAAAGAAAAGTCTAGGCCTTAACAATGAAAATAAAAATTTGATTTCTAGACTTGACATTGTTTTGTAAGAAAAAGAGGAGATTTCTAATGAAAGGGATTCATTGAAATCTCAACTTGAACTTGCACTAAAGAAAATGAATCTTTGAAGAATAAAAATGATTGTGATGTTTTGAAGAAAAATAAAGTTCTAACTTCAAAAATTGATTTTGTTTTAAAAGAGAATGAGTCTTTGAAAAATGAAATTGTTTTCATTACAAAAGAATTAGATATTTGTGTTAAGAAAAATGTTTCTTTACAAAATAATATTGATGCACATGTTTGTCATGCTAGGGTAGTATCACACACTTCACCTATTGCATGCTCCACTTCTTCTCTAATTAAAAACGATATAAATTTGTTGAAGAAGAATATGAATTGTTTGGGCTCCACTTTGAGCCAATTTGCCAAGAGCCATACACGTTTGGAAACTTTGTTTCGAAAGAAACAAGTTCCATCTATTCATGCACACCCTCCACGGCATACACATGCTCCTCACGGACACTCTCATCACATGTATGCTCATGTGTACA
The DNA here is from genome assembly GCA_038442645.1 of Agave tequilana. Classification (NCBI taxonomy): domain Eukaryota; kingdom Viridiplantae; phylum Streptophyta; class Magnoliopsida; order Asparagales; family Asparagaceae; genus Agave; species Agave tequilana. Next base: position 47,848 of record JAVJIF010033788.1, read on the forward strand.
CTTGTACACATTGTGGACGTAAGGGCCACCTTGCTAAATTTTGTTATGATAGAATACATGTTTTAAATTTAGCAAATAATTTTGTTTGGGTTAGAGAAGGGACTAACCCCCATGGACCTAAAAAGTTGTGGGTACCAAAGACCACCCCTCTTATTTTTGATGTAGGTGTGGGCTCTCACATGACGTGAGACTAGCGGTACCTTGGAGTGGATGCGTTCCGTGCCTAAAGGAAACTATTTTGGATGCATCACTTTCAAGGGATGTTTGGTGGAGAGGACCACCATGTTTTGGAGACAAGGAAGGTTGCCTTCTAAGTTTTGGTAACGATTCCTAACTCCTTATTATTGTTTACATGTCTTCCATTTCATTGTTTATAGCATGTTTTATTGTTTAGTGATTATCATGTAAATACCATGTTTATTAGACCATTGACATACATGTATAGTATTTGAGACACCCATGTTTAATATGGACTATTATTTTGTGTTCTCACCATAGTTTAGCTATCATGTACATCATGAATCTAATAACATGTGAATTTACATAGTAATCATGTTTAGCTTTATCATGATGATTTTTTATCTTGTTTTTGATGCTTCATGTTTTGAATATATGTTTAAATGTTAGTTTTTATTAAAACTAGGTATATACTTGTGCATATAGTGGGTCACAAATAAATCTATATATGTTTGTACTTGAATGCTTATTTGTACCCATTAGATGTGCTAGTATAGTCTAGTTTTGATGATTCATGCATTTTAAACTTGTATTCCTATTTTTGAATTTGTTTTATGAGTTTTTCATTTCATGTATATGTTTATTTTTGCCAAACTTTAAGATATACATGTATACCCCTTGAGTCATTTGCCTTTCATGCAAATTTATATATATGGACTCAAATTGTGTTTAGGGTGTGTATGTATACTTCTTGTGTTGACAAATCATACATATACCTTGAAATGAAATTTGTTTTAATGAAAATTTAGTTATTCATGTTTTCATGTATTTATGTTTAAACTTCATGTATATGTCTATCTTGTCCAAACTATTAGATATACATGTATATCCTTTTGAGCCACGTGCCTTCATGCATATATTTTGTGGACTCTTTGTGTTTGGATATGTATGTATACTTTAGTTTATACATGACATATATATGCCTTGAAGATTAAATAGTTTAGATGATTTTCATGTTTTTATGTTTAAGGAATATTGAGCTAAATTGAATACTTTCATGATCATGTTCTTCACATTGTATTTGTACACTCACATCTCTTGTTTACTCATGTTTTGTTTTCATGAGTTATATTTATACTTCATTGATTATGAGTGTTAGCTATTTTGTGAATTTCATGTTTTTATGAAAAATATTTTTGATTTATTCCTTACTTGAAGGATTTCGTACTAGTTAACAAAACTTTTCATTTTAACTAGTTCGTATTCTTCATTGTGATATGAGTTATACTTTGATATTATTGTTGTTTCAATTGGTATCATTGGATTCTTTCAATTGGTATCAATTTTGACCTTTCTTGTATACTCATATATGTTTGTATGTATGTATGCTTTCATTTCTAATGGTATCAATTTCAATTGGTATCTAATTTTTCATACATATATGTTTTATTTGTGCTTATTATATCCCTATATCTTGAGCACAAATTTTGTTTATACTAGAGCTTGAGTTTCAACTTTGTTTCAATTGATTTAGCTTTCAATTGGTATCTTAATTCGAGCCTACGCATTGTTTTAGTTTGTATTTCATAAAGGGGGAGAAAATTTCGATTTTCATATTTCAATTAGTATTTGTAATTCCACTCCCTTACTTTATGATAGAAAATAAAAATTTCAAATTGATATCATATGCTTAAAAGAAAATTACTCTCTTTTGATATCAAAATATTTATTTGAATGATTTAAATTGAAATCTCAAAATTTATTTAAAGAAAATATTTAAAAAGTTTTGATTTGTATTGCATATATGCAAGGAGAGCTTAACATCTCTTCCACGTATAGATTCATGATGAGTGTATCTTGTATTGAAGAGCTTGACAACTCTTCTTTATGTGGTACACGTGTGTAGGGGGGGCTTCACATCTCCTCTTATGCATTGCATATTATGTGTTATGTGAATTAGGGCTTGTCATCCTTTCTTCATATAATGCATGTATGTAGGGAAGTTAACTTAGCGTCTTCCTCTTCATGAATGTATATAGCATATAACATTTATTGATCTTTGTTTACTTTTCAATTGGTATCAAAATGCTACTTTGACATATTTTCAATTGATATCCTAATTGATTGTTACCCCTTTATTGATTCCTTGTTTTAGACAAAAAGGGGGAGAAAAATTTATTGATTTGGTTTTGTTTTTACCCCTTTATTGATGATTGACAAAAAGGGGGAGAAAGATTTTGAGTTTGTTTGAGTTTTATATATGCATATTTATGTTTTGCATATATTAAGTTTAATTTAGTTTAATTTTAATTGGTATCTAGAGCATGTTTTGTTTTTGAACATTTTCATTGGGTATCTAGAGCCTTTATAGTTTATGCATATCTATGCATGTTTCATAATTCATTGCATATTTATGTTTATTTGTTTATGCATGAGTTAAGGGGAGTTTCTTTGAAGCTTAACTTTAATCCATACATATATAACTCCATGAGTTTTGTCATCATCAAAAAGGGGAGATTGTTGGCCCAGAGGCCTTCCACTCTAGTTTTGATGATGATTAACTCATGTAGTTATGTTTACTAATAATCTTGTGATTTTAGTTTCAGATCTTTAATCAAGATATTAGTTGGTGATTAGCTTCAACAAGATGAGTTTGGAAGCCTTCACTTGATGATTCCCGAGCCCGAGCGTCAAGATCATTCATAGCCATGCTCGTAGGATCACGGAGTTTGGACCGAGTCGACTTGAAGATGAAGATCGTCAAGAAGACTTAGGTATCCTAGTTTAGATTAAGTTTTAGATCCATGTGTAAGATAAGAATAGTTGATATGCTCAAGTGCACAACACACACGTTTTATGGTTTTCCGATTTTTAGTTTAACCGATATTTGTTTTCATGAATAGTTGATCAAAACAAGTTTAATTGGTTTATGTATAGTAGTTTCTTTCTATACATGCATGCTTAACTTTTAAACAAACTTATTTTGACTTTCCTATTCATGTATTGAAAAATTCAAGTTTGATAAAATACATATTTTGATTTTTGATAAAAATGATAAAATAAAAAAATGGTTTCATATGCTTGATATTTGAGTTGAAATCTTTATCACATGTTTACATATCAATGCAAAATGATAAAACTATTTTTGGGGATTTTTAGAAGAGATAAAAGAATTTTTTATAAATTATTTTTCCCAGGTTTTGACCCAGACTGTGGCTGACAGGCCAGGTCGGTCGACCGCACGGTCGACCGAACCAAGGGCCGGTCGACCCTTGCGTCGACCGACGTGCACAGTTTTGTGCACGTCTGGCAGACACTGGGCCGGTCGACCGGACGGTCGACCGGACCAGAGAGCCTTGCTCTCTGTATCTGGGCGGTCGACCGGGTTGCCCCAACGGTCATATTTATGACCGTTGGCGGTCGACCGGACGGTCGACCGCCAGCCTGTCAGGCTGACAGATCAGCCTAACGGCTAGTTTTCTGTTTGGCCTATATAAACCCCATTTCTTTGAGATTTTGGCCAAGGTTTTTCAGAGCAAAAATTTCCCTATTCTCTGGTTTTAAAAACAAGTTTTCAAAAGTGTTTAAGAGCTTAAAGATTTCATCTTTATTGTTTTCAAGGGTTTTGGAATATCAAAGAAAAATAGGTTTTTGGGATATTGCCTTAGATCTTCATTTCTATCATATTGCAAGTGTTTTCCCAAGGATTTTTCTTTGTTATTTGTTTTCCAAAACACCTTGATATCCACTTGAGCTATATCTTCTATCCTAGTCTATTAAGATCTTTGTTTGTGGAAAAAGAGAAGTGTTTGAGGTTGTTGTAGCCTCCAAGTTGTAAACACCCTTGCTTTTGTTGTATCCCTCTTTGGTAGAGGTTGATCGGGTGATTGGTTTACTCCCTCTTTGGTAGAGGTTGAGATTGTGGTTTGCTCCCTCTAGTGAGAGGTGGAGTTGGTTTGTGTATCCCTCTTCGGTAGAGGTGATTGTGGTTGTTTGGCTACGGGCCTACCCCTCAGTTGTGAGGTGGTGTTTGAGAGAGGAGTTCGGTACTCCCTTGTTGTAAAAATCCTTCTCGGTGAAGGTTCTCTCGGTGGGAGTCCTCGGTGGACAAGATAGTGGATTAGAAATCCTTCTCGGTGAAGGCGGGGACGTAGAGATAGGGGCTCGAACCTCGAAACATATCTTTGTGTTTGCATTTGATCCATTGTCTCTCTAACTCTCTCTCTTTTAATTGTGCATAGCATCATTCATTCATTAATATCTTATTGCTTGCATTGGTGCCTTGCATTATTTCATATTGTTCATCTTTATATGCTTGGCTTGCTTGTGTGTGTGCCTCACTTGTACTTAACCAAAAGAGCTTCATATAGCACCTCAACCCTTATCCAGGGGAATCAAGAGGAGTTAGTCCAGAGCCCTTCGCGGGGAATTCGGCTACACTTGTGTGTTGTACTAAGTGTGTTGCAAATAGTTTTTAAGCTTCCGCATTTAGCGCATTTAGTTTTCTAGATTAGCCATTTACACCTATTCACCCCCCTCTAGGTGTTTTTCATATATGACTGCGCATGTATTAAGATGATATAATATGTTGGTTATCTTGAAAAGGCTCGCATGTTGTTAATTTAGCAAGTATTACTTATACATGTTAATGATTTCTATCATGTTGGCATGATGTAAAGTAGAAATCATGAGAATCATTTACGTTGACATTATTTTATGAATTCTTGCATGTTGTGATTACATGAAGGATATAATTATTGCATATTTGGAGGGAGGGATGGGTTGAACCGGAGGTGACTGAAGGGGAGAATATTACGATAATGTGTAGGAGGAAGGGACCGGGTTGAACCGGAGGTGATCGAAGGGAGAATATTTAAACAACGAATAGGAGGAAGGGACCGGGTTTAACCGAAGGTGACCGAAGGGGGAGTTCAACTTTATGTTTAACAATTGTGTTACTATGGTTAAGATGGAAAACGTATGTTAAAACTATAAGAATTGTTATTTTTCAGACTCTGTGATAGTTGACTTATCTAGGCAATTTTCACAGGGTTAGTCGACTAGCCCTTGGGCTAAGTCGACTGGAGATGGAAAAAACGGGTATGCAAGTCTCAGGAAACCACCCTTAGTCGATCATATATAATAGATTAGTCGACTAGCCTCAGTTACAGGCAATAAAAAGAGAGTGGACATCATCTTTGGGTTTAGATTAGTCGACTATAGATGGTAGACAGTCGACTAAAACAATGATTAGTCGACTACCTATGACAAGATAGTCGACTATCTTTAATTACAAATAGCCAACAGAGAGTACACGTCTTTTTGGTCAAGACTTAGTCGACTGTAGATGATTATAAGTCGACTAGTACCCAAGTGTAATCGACTATACAAGATAGGGTAGTCGACTAGGTAAGTCACAGGCAACCAGCAGAGTGAATAACTTTTTGGGACAGAGCCCAGTCGACTATAGTTTCATTATGAGTCGACTAATAGTAGTGTTAGTCGACTATAGGTAGGGCAAGTCGACTAATAGGACCAATTACTGTGTTTTGGTCAGGACTTCAGCAAATACCTAAGAATATTCCAAAATGGTATAAATTACAATTGTTAATTTTATGATAAATCCCAAATAGACTTACATAATGGTCATGCATATGTTATTATTTTACTCACTGAGCTGTCGAGCTCACTCTGTTATAATAATCACCTTCAGGTTTGGATAAAGGCAAGGGACCCGCTTAATGACAATACAGGCCAGGTGGCAGCGGGAAATATTTTTACCCTTTTGGCATGTTCTTTGATATATATACATTGTTAAAGAAAAATCATGTAAAACTTCTATGTTGATGCTTGCCATGAACTTTGTAATATATTGAAATGCTTGTATTATTAGGTACTTGACTCAAATACTGTGTAATATTACGGAGTTTATGGAATAGATAACAGCAGGCTATGTTTTCTTCTGGGTTGTCAGATCAATGTTTTGGAAATATGATAAATCATGCTGAGATCATATATGCATTTAAAGTGGAATGTTGTGAAGTCTTAAGTAGGCTGATGTTAGCCGAAATTGAGGTGTTGTAATCTTTACGGGTCCCACGCTTGGATTAAGGATAACCATGATGATTGTGATAACTGAAAATATTAAATTTGGGACCGTAACACCACATTATTTGATTGGGTAGTAACGCTTGACCCAATCCGACCACCACCAGAACCACCACCTTAAGGTAACATTCCTCTTCCCTTTCTTTTTTTTGTCATGCATTTATGCATTCATTTATACATTGAGGACAATGCATGAGATAGGTGTGAGGGAGGGTTCTAATATAACATAGGTTTTTATTTATGTTAAAGAAAAATTAAAATTTACTTTGCTTTTAAGAACATTTTGAAAAGAGAAACAATATTTTGACTATTTTTTTTGTAAGAAATTAAATTAATTTAAAGTAATAGGAGAATCATAATTAGGATTTCTTATACTTACTCAAAATAAGATTGTTTGTTTAATTTCTAGGGTTAGGAAGAAAATTTAGAAAGGTAATTTGTCTTGATTTTTATCTTAATGAAATATGCATACTTTATACACTTATACGCTTAGGGTTCAAAAACAAAGATTCTTATGCATTATTAAAAATAATAAAATAATATATATATAAAAAAAATCTTCTGATTAAGCTGGGTATTTGTGCCTCATAAAGTATAAGTATGCACGCCTAAATGTGGTCCATTTAATAAATAAAATTCTTAGTTTTGTGGCCTTATTTGCTCGACTCCTTAAGTCCTTAGAGTATTTTTTCACCAGGTGCGCTAAGACTGTTCGGTCTGGGAGTCACCAACTAAAGGCTCGTTACATGGACAAAATAGAAAGCCTAATAAAACTATGAAATAATACCACCAATATATATATATATATATATATATATATATATATATATATATATATATATATATATATATATATATATTGGCATAAGAGTTAGAGTTAAAGAATCCCGAGTTAAAGTTTGACTGTCACAAAAGTGAATATGACTTAAGGTAAAGTAATAGACTAGATGAGAAATACAGTTTAACTTCTTACCTTGATTGATAACAAGTTTTTGAATAGAAGCTAAGTTTAGGAATGAAATATTTGATTTTCCTTTAACTTATAGATTACTTGAACTCTTACAATAATACTTCAAATATTTTCTTTCCTTTTCAAAATGCTTTTCGAAAATACTAACACTTTGTTTCTCTTTCTTTATGAATTTTGTGGGTGTTATCCACTGAAAATTCTCACGAGACAAAACTCATCCTCTATAGGTAATTTAGAGGTTTAACAACTTATTACACATGTTAAGTGCAACCGCGATTCCTACGAAAACGAGTTACACTAGGTTAGATTTGTTTTACTTTTTATTTGTTTTGCTCGAGGACGAGCAAAAGATAGGTGTGGGGTGTGATCGGTCGCCAGTATTGCATATTTATCGTCACATTTACATATTATTTGTTTAATAAAATCTGCTATTTAATTTTCTTTTTGCCTAATTATTTGCTGGACCTTTATCAAGGGATAAGGAAGAGAAAACAAAGCCAAAAGCCCGCTAAAATTCAGAATCAAAGAGTGGGGCAAATATTAGCTAAAAATTAGAGCTTATCAGGGAAGATAGCAACAAATAAAAACTGATTAAACTCGAATTTTTATGCATCTAGCTGGTCAACCGAAGACCAACAGAAGAATCATCGAAATCAGAAGATCAAAGGGAAAATCCCATTGGATAAAATGAAAAAAGGATGAAATTAGGGAGCTGCACCCCCTAGGTATGGCCAGCCGCGAAAATGCGGCCAAAGCTGCGTTTTTGCAGCTATTTTATTAGATAAGGGGGAGCGTTTGCTCCCGTTATCTTCAGGCACTTCCCCCTTCTGCATTTTGCTATTAATACCTAGGATTTCTGAGGCCACAGTGGACGATTAGGAAGAGAAGAATTCTTAGACTAGTTTTTATTCTAATTTAGTATAGTTTTTATTTTTTTGTATTTTTTATTTCTTTATAAACATAGGTTAGATAGAGATTCATGTAAGTAAGAGAGAGATTTATGTTGAGAGTGACACCGATGTAACCTTCCTCATTTCTTTCATCGTTTCTCTATATAATCAAAAAGTATAAATTTTTATGTTCGTCTTTGTTTTTGTGTTCTTCTTCTACTTTCTATTTTTTTTCTCTTTTGGTTTTGATAATAATCTAAGCGAGTCGAATAGCATCGGTATTGCCTTGCCTTAGCGAGTGCCATCATAGCTCATGACAATGGATTCCTCCCTATGTTTGTATCGTTTCATACTTGCTCAAAGAAGGCTTGATGATATAATGCGAATTGGGACTGAGTTTAATCTTATGAGTTATGCGCTGATCGTCTCTAAATCAAGGTAAACATGTAATGAATCCAATGTAAGTCATCAACCAAAGGAGGTAAGTATTTCTTTTAGGTTTTCTTCCTTTCTTTTAGTTTTTAGTTTAAATAACTTCCAATCACCAATTCTTTCTTTTCATTTGTTATCTTTAACTAAGTCTTCTAATTTCTAAAATCATCATCTCCTTCTATCTACCAAGATCACAGATTAACATAGCTTTTTCTTTTCTTTCTAAAGAACAAAGAAGACTTTTAACCATTTTAAGTGAACTTAAGAGAATTTACAACATGCTTCAATCGCAAATCCCTTCTTGTAGATCACGACCCGCATAGCCACTTGCTATCGCTGTAGAATTGAGTACCTTGCACTTCTATTCTCCATTTCTGAAATTATGTATTTTCTGTGTAGGTAAAACCTCAATCAAGCTGCCAGTGGTATGAGACACTGGAGGGAAATGATTATAATAACAAGTGATATGATTATTATTATTGATATATAATTAAGTTATTTCAACTGACAACTGTACAAGAATTCCAAACATAACAGATACTATTGATATTGGACTACTACTGACATAATACTGGAAACACTATTTACAACAGTGCTGACATACTTACTGATAGCAACTCTAGTTGTTTATGCTCAGTTGTTGGTGAAATGGGGTTTATGGTATATATATTAGGGTTTCCTTATTTGGATTATTCTCCTGACAGTACTTACGAATCTGGTAATTGAGTCTATACAACAGAGTTTGCATACATTTACATTCCACATATGATATAGGTGGTTGATGACTCGTACATGCTTTTATTTTATCTTTACTGTTTACTGTCTGTTTGCTTACCTTGAACACATGATCCACTGATATTCCTAAACACGTGTGCTTGCTTGAGCATGCCACTTGGCTTCTACGTACTCGTTAAGTTGCATTCTGACAACCCTGGATCTGCATGTCCAGATTCTGGAGCTTGGATCTTGGTGAAATTCCTGCTGCTAATCAGAGTAGCACAGTGAAAGCGTGAAGACTTGATAGCAGATCCTTGTGACCTATCACTTTTAGCTAGCTCTTGAGATTCCTCCTTTCTACTCGAGAGCATCTGCCACTTTTGGCCTGTGTAAATCTCTTATAAATCATATGTTGTATCTCATGGTGATGTAATATTCATGTAATATTGGATCACATTCTGTGATAACAATGTAGTTGGACTGTAATGTTGGAATGTATATTACCATTGTGCTTCCGTACTCTGATTTCTGACTGCACTGATATTCTTAGCGTACGTATGTGAGGGTATTTCTGCCCTACGCATGTACGTTGCAGTGGCGTCTCCATATCCGATGGAGCGGGGCGTTACATGTTTCTTGATGAGCGAGGGGGGATCTAGATTGCGCAGAGATCGCCGAGAAGATGTGTTGTGTGAGATGGAGAGAGATAAGAGAGAGGCGTTGAGAGAGATGGCGCGACGATGTTGGGTGTGATGGAGAGAGGCGACGAGAGAGATGGTTGCAGAGAGATGAGAGAGGCGACGAGAGAGATAGTTGCGGCGATTGATATGGAGAGATGAGAGAGATACGCTTCCTTTTCTCTCTTCAGAGTTTGTCTACAAAATATTATTAATTAAATGAGTTTCAGTCTAATTAGGCATGATTCAACTAAAATCATATTTGACCCTTTTACTAATAGGATAAACATAACTGATCCTATTTGGATTGGTTGGTACAGAAATCAAACCAGACTTGTCTAATCGGGTCTAGTTCGGGTTAGGTACGGGTCCGGACCCGACCTATTAACAGATCTGCAAGTTATCACTCTTTCAATTTTTTAATATTTATTTAATAAATAGTGTCAACAACATGAGAGAAAATGATTCAAATGCCCTTTGGGCAATTTATCAGATCCTAACCCTCAAAGAAGCCATGACGACTTCTCTCGCAATCAAAACTTGAAGTGGAAACTCTAGAATCAATTCTTCCTTAAATTTGTCAAAAACGACCGTTAAATCTCCTAAATGGAGTGATTACATCGTTAATGTCAGTTCATGGGTGTGGGACCTGAAGGGATCAAGGTATGGGGAAAGCCTAAAGAGCTTTGGCGCGCGGGTTAGTGGTGGCTGCTGTTGCGGTGGTGGCTTTCATTGCTTGGTGAGATCCAACCCAATTTGAAGGGAATTCCATGTACTACTTACATATGAGTCCCACGGTATCCCAATTGTGAATTTTGGGATTAAAATTTAGATTCTGTTTTGTTTTTTTTTTTATTTTTCAATGTACTTTGTGGAATATTTGGGCTTTGGTAGCCAAATTTTTTTAATATTTCCGTTTTTGAAATGTGGTTGATGTTTTTATTTTACCTTATATCTTTGAATATTCTCTTTTGAAGAAGACGAAGAGGACATTACCACCAAGATGTGCAAAAAGTGAAACTAAATGAGTTTAGTTGAAAATTTAGGGGGTTCAATTTTGCTAAGAGTAAAATTAGTGAAATTGAGGATATCAATTTCAACTTTAGTTTGAGTTATTGAATATAAGGTTATTGGTTGATGAAAGAAAGAAGGAAGAGAGTTTGGTTTAATGGTGGACAATTAATAGAGAGAGAAAATAAATGTTGTTGGTTGGTATAAGTATTTATGTCCATAGAACATCACGTGCAAATCACGTGCTGTAAGGAATTAAAAGAATCATGATAGAAAGTATATCGTTGAAAGTAATAAAGAGTCGGAGGTATTTAGTTGGAAGAACAAAAAGTTCATGGTATATAGTGGAAAGGCCCTCATGTTAATCTCACATTAAGGTGGCCCAATAACCTTGGTTAATTAACATTGGATTCCTAATTAAAGTTAACTGATATTAAAGATGCCCATATTAAAGTTACATTTATATATATGTTAATAATAACATGAGGTATAAAGGAACCATGATGGGTGGTTTTATCTCAGGGTTATTTTAGTAAATGTTAGACCCTCTTCTCTCCTCCTGAAAAGAATATAACCTAGGCTCATTATTTGTGAGCAATTAAGAGAATTCCATCATAATTGCAAGGTTGTGAAAAGAAAAGGAGACAGAGAGAAGAAGGGTCTGCATTAGGGTTCTTGCAGGATTAAAGAGAAAGATCAGATCTTCATCCATCTACGTTCTTCTTCCACCTTTCAATGGCTTCAGGTATGGATTTAGTATTGTTTTAATTATGTATTTGATTTCTTGAGATGATTGATTCTAGATCCATGGCAATTTATCCGCATTAAAGTTTATATAATTCTTACATTTGGTATCAGAGCCTGGGTTTTAGAATCAATACATCTTGGATTATAGATTATGGAAAATTAGGGTTTTTGATTAACAGTTCATAAAAATCAAATTTTTGATCTTTTAAATGTAGAATTTTAAGAGGATTTATTAACCATAATGTTCTGTTCAATTTCCTCTAATTGTACAATTGATTGGGATCAAATTTCAGGAATTATTAACCCTAATTTTTCCCTAATTAAATTTTTTCGCCGGCAATCTGGAACTGCCCGCGATAACAGCTTCGTCGCCTATTAGTCGACTAGCCCGAAACACTAGTCGACTAAGTATTTTTTCAGAAACTTAAGAACTCTCTGTTTCAGTACAGGAGTCGACTAATTATGTTGAGTAGTCGACTAATAAAATGTATAGTCGACTAACTATTTTCCCAAGTCGACTAATAATTTAATCGAGAGTTGCCTTCCAACAGGAGTCGACTAATAAAATTTGTAGTCGACTAATAAAATTTATAGTCGACTAATAATATTGGTATAGTCGACCAACCTTGCGTTGCCCTAGTCGACTAGACCTAAATGTATAGTCGACTTGACTTGACCCAAGTCGACTAGTCTTTCTTGTAGTCGACTAATGCTTGTTTGATTCAATCATAATGTATGTTACACATTTAAGTCATTGTGTTAATATTGATTGATGTTGGTCAAGTAATAGAATTGGAGTATTATAGTATTACTCAAATAAAAGATTAGAGAATATTGTTGGTTAGTTTTGTATTCATAAGGCTTATTGATTTAGTAGTTGCCAAAGTGACCTATGTTAGTAAACCTTATGAATATACAACTACATAAAAGACTTGTCAATGTAAGTGACATTAAAGACAATAATACTCTCGATGGCGGTTCTAGTTAGGAGATTGGGACTGGCCCAAAGGAAAGTCTCTTTCAAATAATTAGGAACGGGGTAGGATAGTGTAATTTATGCAACTTAGTGGTGTAGAATTGGATACCCAAAGGTAACATGACTTACTGTCTAAGTAACATAAATTATATTAGACCTACATAGGTGATAAAAGAGTCTCACCTAAAGAGTGAACACTGGATATGCTTAGGTTTCGCCCAAAGGAGGAATCAGAGTGATATCAATAGTTCATCTTCATTAAATTTAAAGTTTTTGTATTGATTCGAGGCCTTAATGTGAGCTATGTCCTATTTTGTTTCAGTGAACGTTCCCACTTCCCTTCACACTCATGCAACTAGCATTCCAGCCCTGGATGGTACCAACTTTTCTGAGTGGTTTGAACATGTACAATTTACACTGGGTGTTCTGGACCTTGACATGGCCCTTTTAGTAGAGAAACCTGATGAAGTGACTGCTGAAAGTACAGCAGAACAGGCTAGCCATGCCAAAGCTTGGGAAAGGTCGAATAGACTCAGTCTCATGTTCATCAAGATAACCATTGCCAATAACATCAATACTTCACTCCCACATACTACTAAGGCATCTGAACTTTTAACTGCTGTTAAAGACCGATTTAAGTCTGCAGATAAGTCATTAGCTGGCACCCTTATGGCTGAACTTACCACCATGAAATATGATGGTAGTAGAGGAGTTCAACAACACATTCTAAATATGACTGATAAGGCTGCGAGTTAGGATCACTGGGAATGAAAGTGGATGAATCCTTCTTAGTACAGTTCATCCTCAACTCACTTCCCTCTCAGTTTGGGCCATTCAAGATCCACTATAATACTCATAAGGATAAGTGGAATCTGAATGAGCTGACTGGTATGTGTGTACAAGAGGAAGTGAGACTGAGGCAAGAAGGGCAGCACTCAGTGTTGGCAGTAACTCAAGGAGCTATCCATAAGAAAGGTAAGGGTCTGTTTGGTTGTCGTAACTGACCGTAATTCGTAGTTATAATTGGTAAAGTCTTTTACAATTGTAAATGAGTTACATGTATGTAAATTTTACGGTGTTTGGTTGGTAATATAAATTGTAAAGTGGGAAAGTGTATTATACTTTACGGTGTTTGGTTGTCATAATGTATAAGTCGTAAGTGAAAAAGTTAACCACAAAATTAACTATTTTACAATTTTAAAAGTTTTAATACTGCAAATAAATATTAAAAAAGTCAATATTAAAAAATTTAATATTAATATAAAAAATATTACAAATTTGTATGACCACAAAATTAACTTTAACTGGGCTGTAAGTGAGTGGTAACTGGGTTGCAAGTGAGTGTTAGTTGAGTTACGTAAGTCTTTTACGAATTACGGTCCAAACAAACGCCGTAGTTGTAACTGGGTAGTAAGTCATTTACGAATTACGGAGTTTTACGCGAAACAAACGGCCCCTAAATATGGAAGAGGTAAGAGGTTTCCATCAAAGAAAGGAAATGACCATGGGGAAAGTAGCCAGGTCATAGAAAGGTTTTCACTGTCAAATGCTACTTCTGTGGCAGAAAAGGACATGTGAAGAAGGACTGCAACAAGAGGAAGGCTTGGTTCGAAAAGAAAGGTATGAATCTTTTTTTTTGTATGTTATGAATCAAATCTTGCTGAAGTTCCTTCTAATACTTGGTGGATTGACTCTGGAGCCACAACTCATATAACTAATTCAATGCAGGGATTCCTTACAACCCGGAAACCGAAGGAAAGTGAGAGATTCGTCTTTATGGGGAACCGTCTTAAAGTGGAGGTCGAGGCTGTTGGTACTTACCGACTACTCTTAGAGACGGGACATCAGATGGATCTTGAGGATACTTTTTATGTACCTTCGATTTCTAGGAACTTAATGTCATTATCCAAATTAGATGTTTTTGGATATTCTGTTTTATTCAGTTGTGGAAAACTCAGTTTAATGTATAATTCAATGTCGGTTGGACATGGAATTTTATGTGATGGTTTATATAAAATTTCATTGAATGATGAGTTTGCACAATCTCTTTTATCTCTGCATTCGAATGTTGGTATTAAACGTGGCTTAATTAATGAAAATTCCTCTATCTTGTGGCATAGACGACTGGGGCATATCTCCAGGGATAGAATAATAAGATTAGTGAAGAATGGGATTTTGAATAACCTAGACTTCACTGATTTTGATGTGTGTGTGGATTGCATAAAAGGAAAGCAAACAAAACACACCAAGAAAGGTGCCACAAGAAGTAAAGAGCTTCTTGAAATAATTCATACAGATATTTGCGGACCACTCTCCATTCATGTTTTACGGGAGAGAGATATTTCATTACCTTTATAGATGATCTGTCACGTTATGGTTATGTATATCTAATTAATGAAAAGTCTCAGGCTGTTGACATCCTTGAGGTGTTCATTACAGAAGTCGAGAGACAATTAGATAGAAAAGTTAAAATCATAAGATCAGATCGAGGTGGTGAATTTTATGGTAGATATGATGAGTCAGGACAAAATCCTGGCCCATTTGCCAAATTCTAGAAAAGCGTGGTATTTGTGCTCAATACACAATGCCAGGTACGCCTCAGCAGAATGGTGTTGCTGAAAGGCAAAACCGGACACTTATGGATATGGTTAGGAGCATGATGAGCTTCTCTAATGTACCCAATTCATTGTGGAATGAAGCCTTAAAGACTGCTATGTATATCTTGAACAGGGTTCCTAGTAAGGCAGTCCCAACAACTCCTTTCGAGTTGTGGACTGGTAGGAAACCTAGTTTAAGACATTTACATGTTCGGGGTTGTCCAGCAGAGGCTAGAATTTATAATCCACAAGAAAAGAAATTAGACTCAAGGATATTATCTGGGTATTTCATTGGTTATCCAGATAAATCTAAGGGGTACAAATTTTATTGTCCTAACCATAGTACAAGAATAGTTGAAACTGGTAATGCCAGATTCCTTGAGAATGGCGAAATTAGTGGGAGTGATGAACCAAGAAAGGTAGATCTTGAGGAGGTAAGGGTAAATATCCCAATACCCTTTCCTTCAAGAGAAATTATTGTCCCTCAACTTGATCATCAAGCTGAGATACCAGAACAACATAATAATGTTGGTTCACCACTCCATGAGGATATTGCCATTGAAAATATTGTAGAACCACCACAACCGGCAGCTTTGAGAAGATCTCAAAGGGAAAGAAGATCTGCCATTTCAGATGATTATGTGGTGTATCTACAGGAATCTGATTATGATATTGGGATAAATAAAGATCCAGTTTCATTTTCACAAGCCATAGAATGTAATGATTCTAGTAAATGGGTTGATGCTATGAATGAAGAGTTGAAATCTATGGACCAAAATAAAGTCTGGGATCTCGTCGAATTGCCTAATAACTGTAAGAAAGTCGGGTGTAAATGGGTCTTTAAGACCAAGCGCGACTCTAAAGGCAATATCGAACGATATAAGGCCAGACTTGTGGCTAAAGGTTTCACTCAGAAAGAAGGCATTGACTATAGAGAAACCTTCTCTCCAGTATCAAAGAAAGATTCTCTTAGAATCATTATGGCCCTTGTAGCTCATTATGATTTGGAGTTACATCAAATGGATGTGAAAACGGTTTTTCTAAATGGAGATTTGGATGAGGAAATTTACATGGAGCAACCTGAAGGGTTCGCAAATGAAGGTAAAGAACACTTGGCTTGCAAATTAAAGAAATCCATATACGGACTTAAACAAGCTTCCAGGCAATGGTATATAAAGTTTAATGATACCATTACCTCTTTCGGATTTACAGAAAACACTGTTGATCAGTGTATATATCTAAAAATTAAGTGGGAGCCAGTGTCATAGAAATGACTTAGAAAAGGGTCAAATGCAGAAAGTTCCTTATGCGTCAGCAGTTGGGAGCTTGATGTATGCACACACTTGTACCAGGCCAGATATCAGTTATGCTGTTGGGATATTGGGAAGATACCAGAGCAATCCAGGAATGGAGCACTGGAAATTAGCTAAGAAGGTAATGCGGTATCTTCAGGGAACGAAGGACCTAATGCTCACATATAGGAGATCTGATCAGTAGGTAGTGATTGGCTATTCGGACTCAGATTTTGCTGGTTGCCCAGATAGCAGGAAGTCTACCTCAGGCTTTATTTTCTTGCTAGCAGGTGGGGCAATCTCGTGGAAGAGTGTAAAGCAGTCTATAACTGCTTCATCCACGATGGAGGCTGAGTTCATAGCATGTTTTGAAGCCTCGAATCATGCATTATGGTTAAGGAATTTTATCTCAGCACTTGGTGTAGTTGACTCTATTGCCAAGCCGCTGAAGATATATTGTGATAATACAGCAGCCGTTTTCTTCTCTAAGAATGGTAAGTACTCTAATGGTTCTAGACACATAGAACTGAAGTACATGGTGGTTAGAGAAAGAGTTGAGAAACAGAAAGTGTCAATTGAAAGTATAAGTACCACTTTAATGGTTGCTGATCCAATGACAAAGGGATTGCCTCCAAAGACATTTAAGGAACATGTTGTTAGAATGGGTCTTTTGAGCAATCTGTAAATGTATGTTTTGGTACTTATGTAATTGACATTATTGCGCAATAAAAGTTGTTTCTGTGTTTCCTGTTATCCAATTATGTGTGCACATATTATGTATGGATGTTTGTTAAACAGGAAATGTCTTTACAAGACAATTACAGGGGTCATTTTGGTTATGGACTCAATTAGTAAGGGTTATCAATGTTGTGGTACATAGAAGGGAGTATGACATGGATGTTGTATAACCGCTATGACTCGCATTGATGGTCCAAGCTAATTGCAGTATTACAGTATTTCATATTTGGGCTTATCAGTTGTTGTTTTTAAAATTCGTGATCACGTGTCAAAGTTTTCAGTATGGAATCCAATGGAGTCAAAATGTTTTGAAAATGAGTCTTTTCTTTTATTTATTTTCTAAAGTTTTAACCTAATCGGTTAATGGTCCAAGTGGGAGAATGTTAATCTCACATTAAGGTGGCCCAATAACCTTGGTTAATTAACATTGGATTCCTAATTAAAGTTAACTGATATTAAAGATGCCCATATTAAAGTTACATTTATATATATGTTAATAATTACATGAGGTATAAAGGAACATGATGGGTGGTTTTATCTCAGGGTTATTTTAGTAAATATTAGACCCTCTTCTCTCCTCCTGAAAAGAATATAACCTAGGCTCATTATTGTAGGCTGTCTAAAAATGTCCAAAACAGACAAGCCACTAAGAAAGCAGAGTCTCAGCATCAAAAGCGCGTCGGCCCGAAGCCCGCGTCTCAGTACCAAGGCGCGTCGGCCCGAAGCCCGCGTCTCAGCATCCAAGGCGCGTTGGCTCGACACCCGCGTCTCAGCTCCAAGGCGCGTCGGCCCGAAGCCCGCGTCTCAGTACCAAGGCGCGTCGGCCCGAAGCCCGCGTCTCAGCTCCAAGGCGCGTCGGCTCGACACCCGCGTCTCAGCATCCAAGGCGCGTTGGCTCGACACCCGCGTCTCAGCTCCAAGGCGCGTCGGCTCGACACCCGCGTCTCAGCATCCAAGGCGCGTTGGCTCGACACCCGCGTCTCAGTTGCAACTACCCGAAATAAAGGGCCAGTCACCGCGCATGTAGCGGGTAGTGGCCCCTCAATCGGGAGTGTTTTCAGGAGGGCACGTTCACCCTTGAAACCCCTATAAATAGTCCCATTCACCATACGAGGAGGGATCGATCGAAGATCATCAAGGTCAAGGCACATATATACAGAGAGAGAGACACGCTCAATCACCCGACGAAGGCATCGCCAACAAAGAAAGAGAGAAGACTCTTCAGCAAGCTTACTGAGTACTAGCTGCTCTTTGCCGAGCTCCTCTTCTAGAGTTTTGGTAGACGGAGCCGAGTTACTCTTTCTACCGACCGAAGAGAAGATCCCCGACGGTCCAGGACGGTCATCTGGTCAACGGAGAACAAGATTCACTCTCCATCGCCACACGAAGAACCCAGCCTTAAACAAAGGGAAGATTCAGACATCCTCCCTCCCTTGTAACTGGAAAAGAAGGAAGAATAGTTCTTTTGGTTGTAATCGTTTCGCTTGAATCAAGGAAATCTTTTACAGCTAAAACCACTTTCTCCGACCACCAAATTTTCCGGCGCGTACAAGAGATGGCGACTCCGCTGGGGATTACCTTCGTTACTGACGAGCGCACCGTGGTGCAAGATGACGTTCTCCGTAAGGGGAAAATGGTCGAATCCCTCGTCGTCGAGTTCGACCAGGCGAAGTATGAAGAGTTCCTCTCTTCTGGCTCCAAGAGCCCAAAGACCCGCGTCTGCCGCAGGGTCTCAAGTGGACAGCCCCCTGAAGCCCAATCTGAGGCTCTGTCGGGTGCTCCTCCTGCCCACTGTGCCAAGTTTGGTTCACGCGCCGACGCCTCCCAGAAGGCCCGCGTAACCTCAGACACCTCTACTGCGATCAACCGCGTCGCGCAGAGCACACGCGCCAACGCCTCTCTGAAGGCTCGCGTGGTCCCCGGCACATCTACTGGTGCGATCGACCGTGTCGCACAGAACGCCCGCGTCAGCGTCTCTCAGGAGACCCGCGTGGCAAACACCCCTGGTTCTACAAACCAGGAAGTTGTTGGCTTCTCTCTTCCTCCACGGCGCAATCGGAATGCCGAGCGTCGACAGAGAAGACGCGCGCGTCAACACTCGGTCGGAACCGTTGGTTTTCTGACTGGGTTGAACGCAGCGTACGATCCGATGCCTTGCCCGCACCTCGTCCAGTGCGAGAGGTCCGTGTTTGGCGACCCAAACGCGAGACTCCCCAAGTTGAGCCTTCTGAAGACCAACTTGCCAAACGCCAAAGCGAAGCTTCTGCGTCTTGTCAAACACAGGAAGCACGCGCCCATAGGCGTGGGGCCCAGCAGCCCACTCTCTCCCAAGTCTCTCTGCTCCAACGCAGCAGACAGCAACGCGAAAGTCGCGTCTCATATCAACAGAGACGCCAGACGCGCGTGACGCAGCCGCGACGCAATAGCCGTGTTTCTGAAACCTGTGTCCAGGCTGAACAGCACATGACTGTCTCCCGTCGTCGACGTTGCGAGACCAGTCTCTTTAATCCCCCTCCCACAGATTTGAGAGATTATTTGACAAGGAAAAGGAGTGCCAATCAGACCACTTCTCCATGCTGCTGTCAACAGCTCATCCAGATGCTCTCTGGATGCCATTGCGAGTCAGGCGTGCACCAGCCGTCTTTAATTAGACAGCTGACCCTGATTCCCCCGTCAGCCAAGAGAAGACGCTCCCACAGGAGGAGAACCTTCTCAGATGTTGAATACCCGGAGCTTACTGCAAACATGACTAGCAGAAGCAAGGGAAAACAACTAATGGTCAACTCAGAGGAATCTGACTCTGGACCGGAGGGGGTGTATCAACACACTCGCACCCGGACAGGGGCCATTCCCCCAATTGACTATAATGCCTTAGCCCGCGGCATTAGAATGGGTGGTTCTCACTCCGCTATAGTGGAGTCGCAGGCTTCAAACTCTTCCGTCGAGAAGGAGGCTTCCGCCTACATGGCCGACACTCCTGAGGAGACGACCAGGCGTTTAGAGCAGACGCAGAAGCACCAGATGGATATAATCGCCTCTCAACAGAGATCCATTGACTCCCTCAAGCATATGCTTGAGAAATTGCTTGAAGAAAGAGCGAGATCTCCTCCCAGAAGGTCGAAGGGGAAAGGTAGAAAGGGAGGAAGCCCACCCTCCGAACCTTCCGACAAGACACGACGATCTACCTCGGATGTGTCCAAGCCCTCGTCGCAGGCAAGAAGCGACCAAGACCAGGAGAAGACTCATGCTAAGAGGGTGAGTCAATTGGAACGACGCCTCGAGGCCCTTGCCAATCGCAAGGACCTCCAAGAAGCAGGAGTGGTCCGGCCCTATCCGGCTGAGTGGGACTTAGTTCCATACCCTCCTAAGTTCAAGGCTCCAACCCTCCAAGCATTCGACGGGAAGGGGTCACCCAACCAGCATATCTACTACTTCAAATCCCAGACCGGGAACGTGGTAGATAATGACGCCATCCTGGCGCGACTGTTCATCGGCACCCTGAAAGGGTTGGCTTTTGAGTGGTTTATGAAGCTCCCGGAGGGTTCTATCAAGAACTGGGGGGATCTAGAGAAGCTGTTCTTGACACGCTTCTTCGAAGACGACTCCGAAGTCACAATGCCTACCCTTTTAGCTACAAGACAGCGAAAGGGAGAGTCCTCAAGTCTTTCGTAGAAAGATTTCGGAACATGGCACTCCGATGTCCAAGCGGCATGACCCAGGCCACCCTGGTGGAAACATGTCGCCATAATCTCCAAACCTCACTCCTTGCTCAAATAGGAGTTGCTGAAAGCCGCACCTGGAAACAATTAGTCCAGCAAGGTGAACAGGCTGAGGAGATTGTCGCCCGCGTCAGAGCGGAAGAAGGTAAGCCCAGGCCAGAGAGGTCGACAAGGCGTGCACCAGACACATCCCTCCAAACCAAGCGGAAGGATAATTTGGCGACGGAGACCAAATCTCCCACCAAACCTCAAACAGGCAGGGCAAGTGGCTCTTCAAGCCAGCCACGCCCCAACAAGCAGTATTCCTTCAAGGAGGAACACGTCGATTCGCTCTTCAAGCTACTCAACAAGAGCAATCGACTGAAGCTCCCTGAAATTAGGCGCCCGGAGGAAGTCGGCAAGACCGACAATCCCACCTACTGCTTATACCACAGGATGCTCGGACATCCTACCAAAAGCTGCTACGTCTTTAAGGACATCCTTCAAGCTCTGATTGACGCGGAGGTATTAAAACTCCGACCGGAGCAGAAGAAGATGACGGCCAACATGACGTCGATTCTCCAGTTTGGGACACGACCCCCGACACCCGTGGGGGTGATCTCTGTCCCGAAAGGAGAACTGAGGGTGGTCAACACAGACCCTCATCAGCAGCGGGAGAAAGGCTTGGTACCCATCCCTACACCTCGAGGGGAAATCATGTGGGTCCACCCTGACCTCGTCGACGAGCAACAATGGACGACTGTGACCAACAGGAAGTCCAAAGGCAAAGGGAAGACTTCATTTTGCCATGTGATATGCGCCTCCTCTCGAGAAGCGGACACTGATGTTCCCTCGCTGACTGACTCAGAAGAGGAAACAATAGTCCTGGCCGCAGAGCCCAGCCAACCTACGGCGGGGACCCGTTCAGGACAGGCATACTTGAAGCAGTACGGCGAGACAGCAGCGGCTTCTCCGCAACCAGCCGTAGAACCAGCCAAGCCCTCCACGAAACCACCTGTGGAGAAACAGAAAGAAACCCGGTTTTCTCGGGCTCTTCTAAAAGGTGCAGCAGAAGGATCCTCGACACCTTACCGCTTCGACGTCTTGGCTCAACTAGCCAACATCCCGGCACGCATCACCTTGTATGAACTCCTGAGGCTATCAAAGTCAACCAGAGAGGCTCTACAAGAAGCTTTGGCAAACGCTGAGGTCTTCATGACTCGTGTGCCAAGGGAGGAAGATGTAGAGGATTGCCTCCACGCCTCCCCAAATGCTCCCTGCATCACCTTCACAACAGACGACATGCAGGTTAAAGGGAAGCATGACCGACCCCTATACTTCACAGGGTATATTGGGTCATCCGAGGTGAACCGCATCCAGGTAGACCCAGGGTCTGCGCTAAGCATCATACCTCGCCGGGTTATGCAGTTTCTAGGCATTCCTACCCATCGTCTGAGCCCTACCCAGACGACTATTTACGGGTTCAATGCCAACAGCTCCCGCCCGATGGGGAAGATCAAGCTCAAATGCCAGATCGGGAGCCTCAAGTCGGAAGTGACGTGTTACGTCATTGACGCGGACACTTCCTACAACCTGTTGCTGGGACGACCATGGATTCACCGCAATTCCATCGTTCCCTCTACTCTCCACCAAGTCATGAAATACATTGACGAGAGTGGATAGGTCCGAACGTTGATTGCCGAAAGGCATCCGTTTAAAGGGGTTGAAAATTATTTCACGGACTCCCTCTTATATCAGGATCCGGAGGAGACTAATGAAACCCCACAACGAGAGGAGCCAGACTCTGGTAATGAAGCTGACATTGAGCCTGAGAAAGAAGAGTGCCTGTGGGAGTTGGAACCACTTGTAAAGAGCACTAATAAGCTCGATGTTGATACCACCGACGATGCGGGTGGTTGGTACATTAATGAAGATTTAGATTTTGCGTATTTTCCTGTGTATGTTTCCGATTCAATACCGTCGGATACCACTACCGACGTGGACGATGACCTCTGGTCGGCAATAGATGCTTTGACATCTTTGCATGTACGGTGAAATCATCCTTCGGGACATACCAAGACAATGGTGACGCGCAAGAGTCTGTATTCATGGTTCCAGCCGGACGAAAAGGCCAAAGACCAATACTTTTTGGGCGAATCGCATCTGAACCAATGCCCCACGAAGAATCGGAAGGTGAGGATGAATCCCCTCAGTTCGATCATTATGAACCGAAAACGCTCAAGATGATGAAGCGCATGGGGTATGATCTAACCAACAGGCCTGGGTTGAACTTCGGAAAAGGAAGAAGAACACTGCTTCGATCCTTTGTACCGAAAGGGAAAACCCCTGATTACTATCATCAGACGCGCCGGGGGTTGGGCTATATATCAACCCCAGTGCCATCAGCCTCTGATTCGGAGAGACTGTCAAGTCATGACTGCTCATCAGACACGTCGTCGTGGGAATCAGATGTCAGTGTCGGCAACATCTTCAAAGGGCTTTCAGTAAACATGGTTTCGACAAGCCATATGGAGGATGAAGATGAAGAAATGATCCAATCTGATACAGACCCTTGGATCAGACATTTGAATGCTCTTTGGGACATCCGCTTTGAACAGCGTGAGCCACCCACAGAAGACAAGGTTGTTCAAGTCAACTTAGGAGATGAAGCCAATCCTAAACCCATCTTCATAAGTGACGGCCTGTCACCTTCGGAGAAGAAGGATTTAATATCTCTTGTACAAGAGTATATAGATGTCTTCGCCTGGAATTATGAGGACATGCCTGGACTTGATCCTCAAGTGGCTATGCATCGCCTCAACATCAATCCGGACATGAAGCCTGTTAAACAACAGCAGCGACGGTTCCGTCCAGAGATAATGGAGGCAATTCAATCAGAAGTTAGAAAGCTCATCGATTCCGGCTTCATCAGGGAAGAACAACATCCCTACTGGGTAGCCAACATCGTCCCCGTCGCCAAGAAGAACGGGAAGATCCGGATCTGCATCGACTTCCGTGATCTAAACGAGGCCTGCCCCAAAGACGAATTCCCATTGCCAATCACAGATGTCATGATTGACAATACTTGTGGATTCGAGCGAATGTCCTTTATGGACGGGTTCTCAGGATATAATCAAATCAAGATGTATCCCGATGACGAAAAGCACACCTCCTTCAGGACACCTCTCGGGGTATATTGCTACACCGTCATGCCCTTCGGTCTGAAAAATGCGGGGGCAACCTACCAAAGGGCCATGAATGCCATTTTCCATCGGCAGATACGCAAAACGGTGGAATGTTATGTCGACGACATCGCGGTGAAAAGCCGCACTAAAGGTGATCACATAGCAGACCTGAGAGTGGTCTTCGACATCATGCGGGCTCATCAATTGAAGATGAACCCCACCAAGTCCTTCCTGGGGGTAGCCAGTGGCAAATTCCTAGGGTTTGTTGTGACTTCCACAGGAATCCATTTGGATCCGGAGAAAGTCCGTGCTATCCAAGAGATGCAACCCCCCAGAAGCCTCAAGGAGCTCAGAGGATTACAAGGACGATTGGCATACATCCGCAGATTCATTTCAAATCTCTCCGGGAGATGCCAACCCTTCGCTAAGCTGATGAAGAAGGGCGTTTCGTTCATTTGGGACGACGCTTGCCAGCAAGCATTTGAGGAGATCAAGCACTACCTCACCCAACCACCAGTCCTGGCGGCTCCGGTATCCGGAAAGCCTTTCCTGGTGTACGTCCGATCAATGGATCATTCTTTGGGAGCTCTACTAGCTCAGAATGATGACCAGGGGCGAGAACAAGCAATCTACTACCTAAGTAGAACGATGATCGGAGCCGAACATCGGTATAACCCGATCGAGAAGGAATGTTTGGCACTGGTGTTCGCCATTCAGAAAATGCGACACTATCTGGTGGGCCAAACCATAAATGTCATATCCAAAGTCAACCCCCTGAGGTTACTTATGACAAAGCCTTCTTCACTAAATGGCCGGCTGGCAAAATGGGCCATATTGCTATCACAATATGAGATGCATTTTCTGCCACAAAAGGCTATTAAGGGACAAGTGGTGGCGGACTTCTTAGCTGAACACCCAGATCCCAGGGCAGCCAAACTCTACGAGGATCTCCCAGATGAGGTCGCCGAAGTCTGCCTAGCTCAGACATCGTTCGAAAGTCAAGTATGGCAACTTTTCTTCGACGGTGCATCAATGGCAAGCCCGAAGGGACACACAGTAGCGGGGGTAGGAGTGGTACTCGTCTCCCCACAAAATTACGTGATTCCCCGAGCTATCTCGTTAACCGAGCCCTGTTCCAACAATGTGGCGGAATACAACGCTCTTTTGATTGGGATGCAATTCGCCGATGAGATTGGCGTTAAAAATCTCGAGGCATACGGTGATTCTAAACTCATCGTCAGCCAAGTTCGCGGAGAGTATGAGGTCAGGCATGAAGATCTAGTACCCTACTACAACGCGACAATCCACATGGCCGAGAGGTTTTCAAACTTCTACATCGACCATGTACCGCGCAAGCAAAATGCGCATGCAGATGCACTTGCATCCCTTGCTGCCTCCTTAGCTCTTCCAGCCGGAGCAATGGAGAAGGTATTCTTCTATAGCCACGACCTATACTGCCCAAAAAGTCCCCTCGGAGACTACCAGAGGTCAACGGGAGATCGTCGCGGTAAGGAAACACTTGAAGTGTCAACCGATCCAGAGCTTAAAGACTGGCGATTCCCCTACATTGATTTTGTCTTGTACGGCATCTTGCCCGAAGACACCAGGGAGGCGGCTGCCATCCGAAGGAAAGCCTCCAAATTCTACTACAATGCGATTTCACGAACATTGTATCGTAGATTGCATGACGGGATCCTGCTCCGGTGCCTCTCATCAAAAGAAGCCCACGAAGTGTTGAAAGAAGCCCACGATGGTACGTGTGGAGCTCATCAACCTGGCCCGAAGCTGGCAAACCGACTCCAAAGATTGGGTTACTACTGGCCCAAGATGGTTGCCGATGCTGTTGCCTATGCCAAAAGATGTCACGCCTGTCAAATACATGGCGATTTCATCCATCAAGCACCAGGATACCTCCACTCTACGACCTCTACCTGGCCGTTCGAAATGTGGGGGATGGACGTGGTTGGTCCTATCAGCCCACCATCATCAAAGGGACATCGGTTCATCCTAGCGATAACCGATTACTTCTCAAAGTGGGCCGAAGCTATCCCTTTGAAAGAGGTGAAATCTTCTAACGTGATCAAGTTCGTGAAACATCACGTTATTTACCGGTTCGGTGTGCCTCGGCGGATTGTCCATGACAATGGACCCCAGTTCATCAGCCAGGCTTTCCAGAGATTCTGCGCGAAGTTCAGAATCCAGAGTGTGTCCTCAACGGCATACTATCCTGCTGCTAACGGTCTTGCAGAAGCCTTCAATAAGACTATTAGCAAGCTTCTTAAAAAGTTCGTCTCGAAAAGTCAACGAGATTGGGACGACAAGTTGGGTGAATGCTTATGGGCTTATCGCACAACTGTGCGAACCCCGACTAAGGCCACGCCGTTTTCCTTGGTATACGGATGTGAAGCCGTGCTTCCCCTGGAGATCCAAATTCCATCTCTACGCGTCGCCTTGACAGCGGAGATGACGACCGAGGAGAAGTATCGACAGCGACTCCAGGAACTGGAGGCCTTAGACGACAAGCGTCTGCAAGCCCAACAGCAAATCGAGCTCTACCAGGCTCGAATCACCAGAGCCTTCAACAAGAAAGTTAAAGTGCGAACTTTCAAGAAAGGCGACCTTGTCTTAACCGTCCGAAGACCCATGGTCATGACGCACAAGACGAAAGGAAAATTCCAACCCAAATGGGAAGGACCGTTTGTAGTAGAGTCAGTCTACTCAAATGGATCGTATCGCCTCATAACCTCAAATGGCGATACACTCATGATGCCAATCAATGGCAAATTCTTGAAGAAATACTATCCCTAGATGGCATTCTTCCACCGATCAAGTTAAAAATACACCTCTGATCGGAAACATCCAACGCCTCCGACGGCTAAAGATAGAGGAAAATGTTGGCTTTTAAGTCCAACATAAGTCTTCGACAACTCATCATGCTGAGGGGAATAGCATGACTAGCCCAACTCAAACGGTAGTTGGTAAAGGCATGACAAACCCGTTGACAGCTGAGGATTTGTTAAAAATCCTAAGGGACACGTTCCCATTTGATCCGACGCCTCCGACGGCTAAGGATAGAGGAAAATGTTGGCTTTTAAGTCCAACATAAGTCTTCGACAACTCATCATGCTGAGGGGAATAGCATGGCTAGCCCAACTCAAACGGTAGTTGGTAAAGGCATCTCAAATCCGTTGATAGCTGAGGGTTTGCTAAAAATCCTAAGTGAACTTGATTCCACTCTTTCCTCCAAAAACCCTTACCAATTCTCATCCATAGAATGGTAGGACCACAAAGTGCAATCATTACTACGTTAACACTATACCTCTGGTAATGAATACCCTTTGCCGGGTATAAACTTTGCTTGTTAACTCTGCATAGAGTAACAAACTCTCAAATTTGCCAAGTTAACACTATACCTCTGGCATTTCAAATTCCAATTGTCAATTCTCATCAATAGAATGACAGGTCCTCAAATTGCTCTTATCACGAGCCAATTCTTGTCAAGTTAACATTACACCTCTGACAAACTACTGTTCAAGTTAACATTACACCTCTAAGCAGTACATCGAGTGCCTGTCAAGTTAATATCACACCTCTGATAGTCACCTTTCTTCAGACTTCCGTATCGAAGCTGAAACGGACGATGCCAAGTTAACACTACACTTCTAGCATCCGAGTCATTGCTAAGTTCAACAATACACCTATGGCTATGACCTTTCCTCGACTTCTTTAAGCCGAGACGACTAATGCCAAGTTCACATTACACCTCTAGCATTACTATCACTGTTAAGTTAAACATCACACCTATGACAGTGACACCCTCAGTTTTCCCAAATAAAACTGAGATGCTGATGAGTTAGATTAATATCACACCTCTAACTCACATCCTTGTCAAGTTAACATTACACTTCTGACAAGACTACTTCTAAACCGTTAAGTTAATATCACACCTCTAACGGTAAAAATCTTACTAGATTCCCCTCGAGTCTAGTTTCATTTGATATTCTCCCCAACCGAGTATCAAATTCATTTTGGAGGCAGTGTTGGTTAACATTACACCAATAAACAATGCTTCCATCAAAATCCCCAGCTGATCTTAAATCAAGTTAATCCCAAATCCTTGATAAAAGTTCACCTTCTCTGGGGGTACACACTCTACTTGTCACTTTCTTTTATAAAGTGGCGGGTCCACCAAAATCATTCTTTTGCTTCTAAAACAAAACATTCAAGACAACAGAAAGAGGCAAAAAGAAAAGTGTCACTTTTATTCATATCCAAACACATGAAAGTGATACAAAACGCTCTCTTATACAATAAGATTGAGTGTTACAATTAAGGAGTACAAAGAAGTCCCTCTCTCTCTCTGAGGCCGTACTCACTCCTTGAAGCCGCATCTGATCCTAAGTGCATGATGTCTGAAGAAGTGGCGACTGTTGGAACCGGTTGCACTTTGATGCACGACGCCAACTTCGAAAGCGCCCTAGCTGACTAAGCCAAGAGCAATGGTGTTCTTGAGGTCCGGTGGCAACAGAAGGTCCTGCAACCCTTCGTTCAGGCGCGTCTCTTTCCCTAGCAGACCATCCAACAAACATGGAGTCACTCCTGGGGTGAGAGAGGAAGTTTAGGAGTCATCACAAAGGATGCTACCCTCCACTAGGTCCAGCGGCAGCAGAAAGTCCTGCATTCATCACCATCCCTTTCCCCAGCAGGCCATCCAACGGAATGTCCTTGATGTCACTTCTGGGGTAGGGAGAGGAAGAGGATCTCATCCGCCGCCGCAACCGCCGGACCACCCTCGCCGATACTCAGCCTATCCGTCTCTTGCACCAGATCTGAAGAGACCTTGGCGAGGGTTGGGTCCTCGTCAGAGATGTAATATACTCTCTTATAGGTGACGAGGACCATAATATATTCTCTCATAGGTGAACGTTGAACGAGTTCGCCGACCGAAGTATTCTTCCAAGGGCCCAGCAAGCCTGCAAGGAACAAAAAGAGAGAATTAGAACAATCTGCAACTTAGTGTAAACAGAGAAAAACTAAGTCAGCAGAGGCAAACGCGGGAATGATCCACGCAGTCAGCCAAACGCGGGAATGATCCATGCAGTCTGCCAAGACGCAGGAATGACACGCGCAGCAAGCCAAACTGTTGCGTCAGCAGAGACAAACGCGAATCAAAACGCGGTCCCATTCTGTGCCTAGGTCAAAGAGCACAAACGCCGAAAAGGCACAGACGCCGAAAATTGCCATCTCCATGAACAGGAGTTGCAAGGTGCGGGTCTGAAACCTTTTTTGGAATTCGTCCAAGGCATTGGCTATGAAACGCGCTAAGGCATTAGCCATAAAACGCGCCAACGCCAAGTGCCAAAGATTCCTGCACGCGCGTCCGGAGAAGTTCAGGTCCATGGTACAAATTCCAGAAGGAGTGCACCAATGCAGACTTCATGAGGGGGTCCAGATGACATGAAGTCAAGGTACAGGCCATAGTAAATCTAAAATGTCATGGTGAAACGAGCGGCATACCCGTGGAGACCTCAGTCAAGAGTTGTACTCTCTACACCAGGACGCAAACGCGGTCACAAGGCAAAGAGTTGTTTTCTCCTAAAGAGACCAAACAGGAGCTTAAAAGCCCTGGGTCATCTTCAGAGCCTTCCTCATCCATGGAGACAATTCGCTGAGGAAGATGAAGGTTCTCAAAGCGCTCTCTCTTTCAAAAAACAAAATAGTCCAAAGGCAGGATTGAAGGGAGAAAGGGCGCCCTATTTATAGGCAGCTCCTGATAACAGCGGTTAATGGCCCCGTAATCTGAACCGCCGGCATTAATAACTGCACAACTGCCAAGATCCAATAAAGGCCGGACGCGTGTAACGCTGCTTCGAGAACCGCCGCTGGCGCTGATCTCCAACCGCCCGCACTGGTTTCTCGTTTAAGAGAATCAATACTCAAGCCCAATCAGCAGCCGACGCGTGGACAACTGCTTCGGGAAACAAAGCGGAAAATCCGCATCTGATATTTAAAGATCACACCAAATCCCTATGACAGGCTGTATGTAACGCCTGGGAGTTTACACCCAGACGCGGATTGAAGAACTATCCACACATCCGCGTCCCAGAAAGATGCCCGCTCGAGTCAAAGTCGCGTCCCCTCAGAGAGCACTTAATCCATTTTTGAATTAAGGGAAAGGCACAAGGCTGCGTCTCCCGCGTCTGCCTGATCCGCTTCCTTCTTCGCAGAAGCAGATCCGCGTTATTCAGAGCCGCGTCTCCCTGAACGAATGCCGCGTCTCATGAAACAATGATGGCCGCGTCTCCCTATGGATTGATGCTGCGTCTTGTCAAAAGGACTTAGTCCTGCCTAAGTTCTCATGAACTAAGAACCGCGTCTCACCCTGTGATTGACGCTGCGTTCGGAGGCCGCGTTTTCACTCTATGCTGCATCTATGCTGCGTCTCACTAAGAAGAGTTAGAGCCGACGCCGCGTCTCATTGAAAGAACTTAGTCTTACCTAAGTCTAGCATTCACAGCCAGGTGGATTCATCCACAGCAACGCAGAGAAGAAGGGGATAAAAAATTTTTTTCATACTTTTATTTCAAAAATGATAAAAGTAGATACAAACACTCTTGGTGAGCAGAGTGTCCTCTTCTTTAAAAAAAAAAAAAAAAGAGAGGGGAAAAGAAAAGAAGGCTAAACGTCCTGGCTCGCCAAGGAACGGATTTGTTCCCTGAGATGATGCATCTTGATCTGACGCGCCTTCTCAGCCTCCATCATGGCTTGGACCCGCAGCTCCTCTTCAGATAGGAAGGGTTTTGCAGCCAGCTGCGCTCGCAGAGATTCCACCCTGGAAGAGTGTAGAGACAGACTCTCTTCAGCTCGCGCCTTAGCAGCTTGTTGCTCCTCAAGCTCCTCTTTGATGGTAACGAGCTTCTTCTCATTGAACGCAAGCACAGCTTCCGCCTTGGCAATGGTGTCCCGAGCCTTGGCAATGGTGTCACGAGCACTGATGATGACTTGCTCAGTGCTCTGCATGGTAAGCTCGGATTCCCTGGAATTGGCAGTAGTCTTTGACATTCAGCCTGGGAATACTCAAGGCTGCGGGCCTCTGCAGCAATTTGTGCCTCCGCCTCCTGTCGCTCTTGTTCTTGAGTAGCTAGGAGCCTAGTCAGGGTGGCCTGGGCCTCACTAAAAGAGCCAGCATCTTCCAAGGACTCCAGCTCCTGCAGGTAGTCTCCCAGTTGCTCTACCACCTGCAGACACGCCTTGGCAAGTGAAGGGCCTCCGGTTAATTCGACGTTCACGGCCAGATTTTAAGAAGCGTCTGGGCAAATCGGAACGAGCTGTTTCCACGTAAGATGAGATCAATACATGATCCCATCGAAGCGAAGAATTGCTGCACCATCTGACGTGCCAGTTCCCCCATGCCTTCACCACCTAGGAAGCTTCCCGACCCTTTTCTGTCACAGGACAGGGGATATAAGGCGGATCTTCTCGCACAAGAGTCGTGCTGGCCGTCGAGACGGCAAGAGCTAGACCGGCCGCTGACACTTCCGGAGGTACTACCTCTGCAGGAGCCTCCACGATCAATGAGGGAGTAGTAAGCACGACCTCCTCAGAAACCTCCACCGAGACCTGAGCTGTCTGGCCTTCTGGAAGGGTGCCAACCATCGGACCCTCCACCTGAACCCCCTCAGTCCTCTCTGTAAGTTATCGTGATGTTAGCCACAATGATAGAAGAGCTAAACATTTAAAGCATCAGAGCTGCCTTACCAGGTTGGAGGTCCGGAGACGTCAAATCCTGCGGAGCGGAAGTCTCCTTGGCTTCAGCAGTAATCTCCTCGCCTGGCAGAGTGAGAGCCTCCTCAGCCTCAGTGGTTACTTCCTCTTCTGCCAGAGTGGAAGGCTCCCCAGTTTCAACAGCTGCCCCCTTTGAGGGTATCTCAGCAGCCGAGACCTCAATCCTCTCAGGCTGGGTCAACTCTTTCACCATCTCCTCGACACGCGAAGAGGTTGTAGCATCGGCGTCTCTGGCTGGCCCTGCAGCATGAAAGAAGAATGTTAGAACATCCTCTTCAATATGCAAAGAGAAAATTAGACAGAAGATGGGAAGAGTACCTTCAGTAGGGACAATCGCCAACGATGGTGCAGTCGATGGCTCGCCCCCATATATTTCCTCCTCCGAGATGTGGAAGAATTTGCTCTGATCAGGAAGAGCGGGTTCATCGCCATAGTCGGTCTCGTCTTCAAAGGTGCTTTCCCCCGATATCGAAGAAGACGACAGCGCAACGCGAGGAAACTCCGCAACAGGAGCCTTACCTCCAATTACCCCAGTGGTAGGACTAGGGTCGACTGCCCTAAGACTGGAAATGAAGATGCTAGGAGACCCCGGTTGCTGTGCCTCGTCTCTCCCATCATGAGCAGAAGAAGGCTCGGGTTGAACTGAGATGCCTGCAATCTCAACGTCCCCTCCAGTCATTATGTCGACCTCCGGTGACTCGGCATCATCAGCAACAAGGGGTTGCTCAACGAGCTCCCCCTCCTCCACGGTCTTGCTGTGCGACCTAGGAGCACGGACCAGGGTGGGGAAATCTTCATCTTCCGACGGTTCCTCAACCCTGACAAGGATGTCTTCAGGATGGGCCTCAACTCCAGCAGAGGTGCCTTCAGACTGAGAGACTTCGGTTGTTAAGTCCCTCCGAACCTTCTTTGGAGCAGGCTCAGCAATAGAAGCAGAGCTTCGATGACGCTTGCTCGCCAACTGCTTAGACCTCCTTACCCGCGGCTCCTCCCTCGTGGCTGGTGGCTCAGCCCTTGTCGTTCGAGGCTCTGCCCTTGCCGGCCGCGGCTCTGCCCTCCCTACTTGTGGCTCCTTCCTCGACCGTCTCTTGACCTCCTTATAAGCCTTCAGATACTGGTCGATAATCTTCGAACGTTTACCGGACTCTGACCTGGCCTCGAGATGTGCATTAATGCTCTCAAGGCATGAAGACTCCGGAACAAGGTCTGGTGTCTGGCTGGCTTGGAAGTACCAAGTGCAGAAGCTGAAGCTCGTACGGCACTGGGGCGTCTCGTTGGGTAGACGGAATGTTGCTCCCGTCCCTCCAGCCACACTGTAATACCAGGCCCGAGCACCCTCGAATAGGTTCCCTTCGAAGGCGAGCCGAGCATTGGGGTTCCCGACATAGAGTTGATCGTAGCCAAACTGTCGGGCAAAACGGTTCGGCATGTATGGCTCGATGGTGCAGGAAGTCCCTTGCCGGAACATCACATATCCGGCCGGATGTTGATCAACCACCAGAAGATTCCCGCAGGCAGTTGTGTGAAGTCATCCCGACCAGCAATATCAGCAAACAACTCCCCGAAAGCCGCACCAGGAACGTCTGGAAAGCAGCGGTTGAGCTGGTAGTTCGTGGCGCAGGAAAGACACTTCCTAATATAATACAGGTAGGTGTCTCGCCATTCCGAACGTTCCAGCCGCTGCACAAATGGGATACGAACCGTGCTCCCACGCGCCGCCGTCATCAAAGAAGGGCAATGCATCACGTACCAAGCCATGAGGTACGTATAAGGCAGCTCAACCCGAGGGTTAGGGCGCTTCACCTTCGGATTCCCCTCTGAGTCGACATATGGCTTTCCATGGGGGTCAACAGTCTTTGGGGGCTCGCAGAAATTCTTGGCTAACGCCCGTAGCCACTCTGAATACCGGCCACCACAGCCGGAAGAAGAGCTAGGGGCTGCCATGAGCCAGGAGCACCGCCGGGTACACCACGTCGGCAACAATAACTTCGTGTGGCAGCGTGGGTACCACACAACGCTTCAACCACAGCATCAAGAAGCCCGCCAACAGTGCTCGACTAGAGATGGGAGTCCGGGCTTGATGGTGAAAGCTTTCAAAAACCAAGTCAGGGTCGAAACCGTCCTCGTTCGACTCCGTGGTGTAGAAGCTGTTCGGAGCCTGATCAATCCTGTCTTCGATTTCCCTATCAGAGCTGGCAGCCAGTCGGGTTATCGGGAGGTCTTTATTGCTAACGTTGTTGAACAGATAACTAGCCCAAGACAACTGCTTGACTCCTCCTGATCTCCAGGTAGTTATCTGGCCGCAGATGTGGAAGTGGCACATCACCTCCCAGTAGGTCTCATATATTGCAGGAAACTCTTTTTCCAAGATTTGGAGTTCCTTAGTGGTAGGGACATATTCTTCATAAGGAATGTCCCCTGATGCCAGCCCCGAGACCTCATGCAGCTCGTGCAGTGCCAGGCCCATCTCTCCAACCGGGTGAAGAATGTCCCCGTCAGAGAGTTATATCGCTCCAGGACTCCGAAGAAATTGTGAGAGCTCGGTGGGATACCCCACTGTACGGCCCTGATCGCCGGGTATAGTCCCACATGCTCTAGCAACTCTTTAAGATCGGTGAGGACAAAACCCACCATCCTGCTCCACCAAATATTCCCCGTAGAATGGATCCACCCATGCGCACGGAACTCGGTAGGATAGTCACCCTCCACTTCCATAAACGAGTTAAGGAAGGTAGCAGCAAGCTGTGGTATCTCCCCGACCGGAATATTGGATTTGCGCGACGCGGGGAATAGGCCGACGGTTGACCTGTCATGACTATCATGGCGGTTTACCCTTTGGAAGCCAAAGTCACCAAGGGTGATTTCAGGGACAGATTGGGAAATGTCCCATTCCATCTTCCGAGGGATGGACATGTGCTGGAAGTAGAGCAACGGGAACATCCTCTCCATATCCGGAAGAAACAATCGTCCATCCCCTATCTGACGGAGCCATTTGTAAGTTCCTTCAGACACACGACGGCCGTCATCATGAATGCGATCTCCAAAGAAGAAGGCAGGCTTCTCCAGCGGAACGCGAGCATCCGTTGTGAATGCTGCATCGGTCATAAGCGCCCGAAAGGTTCTCCTGTCAACATTAGAGAGCCTCTCCCTGCGATCCGGCGACTGGTCAGCAGTCAATGGGACACTCATTCTTTGCACGAAGGTCAAGCTCTGGTCAGCACCACCTACATGTCCAAAATGGCGCGTCTTGACGAGTGGGCCAGAAACATGTCGCACTGCGAAAGAAAAGGACACAATCAGATACTTCATTAAAAGGAAGGAAATGCTGAAAAATGCTAAGTGTTCATGACCCAAACGCAGAAGAGATACTGGACGCAGAAGTTATCAAACCCGCGTCCAGACCTGCGAATCTGCGTCCAAACGCAGAAGAGATACTGGACGCAGAAGTTATCAAACCCGCGTCCAGACCTGCAAATCCGCGTCAAGTGGCACAAAATGCAAGGATCAAGTCCGCGTTTTGCAAACCAAGACTTGCGAATTTCTCTAAGTACTTGGACTCAGACGCCAGATTCATCAAAATCGGCAGCTGATGGCGCAGAACACAAGGATCAAGTCCGCGTTCTGCAAACCAAGACCGCGTTCGAATCCTTCACAACTAAAGATTTTCTAAGTGAAAGATCCGAAACGCAGAGTTTAACGACGCCAGGTCATCAAACCTGCGCCCCGGTTATCATCTCAAGGACTGCGTCCGAGAATCAAACACGATTTTGTGTTACGGGTTCTTAGGGTTCTATGAACTTGTTTTAATGGCGAAACCCACGCCGAAGAGGCATTTTACCTCGGAAAACAGCCTCCTGCGCAGAGGAAGCGTCTCTCTCAGCCTCGGCGACGGTCGCCCTTGAGGACGATGCAGTCGTTTTCAGCTTGGGAGCCATTAAAGTTCAAAAATCCGAGCAAGTTCGAAGATGAACAGAGAAGGAAATTCTTTCTTTTTTTCTCAGCAAGTACGTTCGGAGAAGAAGATGCATCTCTCCAACTGTTGCTTTTTATAGGCACAGAGATTCGCGAAGATACGCAGCGTTTGGCCCAATAAACGCTGCAGCGAATCGCTGCCTGACGCGTGGAGCCAAATCATGTTTGAACAAGGAAGATCATGCGTCGCGACCCCGCCACAAGTCAGAAGTTGACACGTGGAGCAGTTCATTTAATGAACCGGGGGATCCGCGCGCCAAAAGGCGAAATCTCGCCGTTTCCCCAGGCCAGCTGGCGGCGTAATCATAACATGGCACAGGCGCGCGCCCCAAAGTACGCAGCTCTTCGGTGGACATGCCCCGTCAGCATCGCCATAAATGCGCCCAGACAACTGCGTCTATATTCAAAAGATGCGTCTCTCCGAAGTTCGCGTCTTCAGCTGAACATCGCGTCTGCCTTATGAAGATCAGTCGCGTTTCCATCGTCAAAAGGTCGCGTCTCGCTAAGAGTCGCGTCTTTAAAGCAGCCGCGTCTCTGCTTTTCAAAAAGAACCTGCGTTCGGCTTCTGCAAATCAGTTCAACAGTACCTGGCACAAGCAGAAGACCAACCACTCCTGGTCAAAAGCGCACTCGTGACAGCTAAAAGCGATCGGGGAGGTTTAGACTGTGCATCTAGATACTCAACACGATCAACTCTGATGGCTTCAAAGAGTTCAACAGTACACTCACGAAGACCAAATCCAGATAAGATCAAACCCGGAGCATTAATAGTCCAGTCATAGAGGCGAACGCGGCTAAAATCCAAAGTATTCCGAAATCCGTCCCATTTAACTGCGGAATATCGGAAACTTTGGAGGGGGTTCTGTAGGCTGTCTAAAAATGTCCAAAACAGACAAGCCTAAGAAAGCAGAGTCTCAGCATCAAAAAGCGCGTCGGCCCGAAGCCCGCGTCTCAGTACCAAGGCGCGTCGGCCCGAAGCCCGCGTCTCAGCATCCAAGGCGCGTTGGCTCGACACCCGCGTCTCAGCTCCAAGGCGCGTCGGCCCGAAGCCCGCGTCTCAGTACCAAGGCGCGTCGGCCTGAAGCCGCGTCTCAGCTCCAAGGCGCGTCGGCTCGACACCGCGTCTCAGCATCCAAGGCGCGTTGGCTCGACACCCGCGTCTCAGCTCCAAGGCGCGTCGGCTCGACACCCGCGTCTCAGCATCCAAGGCGCGTTGGCTCGACACCCGCGTCTCAGTTGCAACTACCCGAAATAAAGGGCCAGTCACCGCGCATGTAGCGGTAGTGGCCCCTCAATCGGGAGTGTTTTCAGGAGGGCACGTTCACCCTTGAAACCCCTATAAATAGTCCCATTCACCATACGAGGAGGGATCGATCGAAGATCATCAAGGTCAAGGCACATATATACAGAGAGAGAGACACGCTCAATCACCCGACGAAGGCATCGCCACAAAGAAAGAGAGAAGACTCTTCAGTAAGCTTACTGAGTACTAGCTGCTCTTTGCCGAGCTCCTCTTCTAGAGTTTTGGTAGACGGAGCCGAGTTACTCTTTCTACCGACCGAAGAGAAGATCCCCGACGGTCCAGGATGGTCATTTGGTCAACGGAGAACAAGATTCACTCTCCATCGCCACACGAAGAACCCAGCCTTAAACAAAGGGAAGATTCAGACATCCTCCCTCCCTTGTAACTGGAAAGAAGGAAGATAGTTCTTTTGGTTGTAATCGGTTCGCTTGAATCAAGGAAATCTTTTACAGCTAAAACCACTTTCTC